>QGMK01000659.1:0-19335 GCA_007825345.1 Lachnellula suecica
AATTTAGAGTTAGAGTATGGATGTTTATTTTCGTGTTATTTACAAGCGTTTCGATTTAGAGGTGGGTGCAAGCTGCAGCCAAGTGGCTTCGCAAGAGATTTTGGCAAATTCATTTTGTACGAGGTTGTGCTTCTGAGAGATCTCGAGGTGGAAGATGGAGCGGCTTGTTTCGATTCTGTATCGCTTTCTTTAATAGCTAAGTGGCATCATTTCACTTCGTGTCACCATTCCCATTATTTCCCTACCTTTAATAGGAACGGCGAAACAAAAAGTTTGAGTATCAATTCATCACAGATCAGAAGCCCGGCTGAAGCGTACCACTAGGTTGGGCGGCGCTAAGCCCTCGTGCCGTTCCTAGCTATGAGGTTGCTCTTGACGGCGGGTTTACTAGTGAGCACCAACACAAATTATTTATTATAATATTCCACTCCAGTTTGCATTAGGTCGAAATGTTTAACCTGGCGGTCTTGAAACAGATTGTAAATTCTCATTTAGATCAAGTCTGTTCACTTATTCAAGATGCCTAATCTTCTCGATCTACCGATCGAAATCATACAGCAGATCTTGAGGGATGCCCACTGCCTGGATCAGTCCGGTTGGGATGAGCGTCGCCAGCGTGATCCAATGGACTTGATTTGCGACGTTTGCTGTCATGGGACGACGACATGCACTCGCACCGAGGCCAGCCTGCCCAACAACAATGGCGATGCAAGGCGCCCTGCCCTTCGATCCTACGCGCACTCCAAAGCTTTGACGGGCTCTTTCACCCAAGATTTCGTGGAGTGTACTAATGGCATTGCTAAAGCTGGTCTGGACCGTGAAGCCAACTTCGGAGGCTACCCAGCAGCCTATCGTTGCCGCAAGGAGACTTTACTGGCAGTATCATTGACTTGCCGGACGCTTAGGTGGATGGTGATGCCCATCCTTTGGAAGATGGTCGAATGCGATCTTGCCTTAATTCCCTCGGGTGTTCCCTACCGTTCAACCGCCGACTTTATGCAGTACCTAAAAAAGGATCCTGCTGTTGCTGGTTACATACGCAGCATGTCTTTCGATTTCGGAATAGATCTTCGGTTTATCAATATTACGGGTGTACCTCAGCCACCGCAGGGTGCAGATGAGGAATTGTACGGGTACTCGCGTAAGAATGGGAAAATACCAACGATGCTTCAACTCCTTCCGAAACTAAAAAGCCTCAAAATTCGCGGCCCGCTCAACCAGATGTTTGCTTTCTCGCCTTGGGTTTATGGCACAGCACCACCAATCTGTCTCCAGAACCTCACCGAGGTCTCACTCATAGAAGTTGGCTGCAGGGACGCCCACGTCTACGACATCCTTCCCATCTTCTCCCTACCGAAACTCCACACCCTCTATCTGAAGCTATCCCCTAAAACCCAGGATCGCAGACGGCCATCACCAGAGAGCCTTTCAGCCCTCAATGGCACCTCATCTCTCAAGACGCTCATCCTCGACGACTGGGTCGCTGGCCAATCCACCCTGGCCGCCTTGCTCGCGCTCCCGTCTGCGCTGGAAGACTTCACCTGTTTCTATCGCGGGGAAATGCTGTTGCGTCCTGGTGGCCCAAGACCCGGTCCCCTAGTCAGCGCGACCGAGTTCTCGAATGCGCTGGGCCGCCAAAGACACTCTCTGAAGAACATATACATCAAGCCCGCGCTCGACTACCAACAACACCACTTTCAGCAACGCATAGACCAGTTTCCCCGCTGGATCTGGCAGCATTTCCCAGCCCTTGAGTCCCTGAGCGTGCCTTTCAGCTCGGTTGTGCTGTCACAGCGTACAGCTGACGGAGGCGTGGAAAAGGTGGTCAATATCCCTCTCGGCGATGTAGACGTGCGCTTGTGGGCTGATCCTCCGCAACTGTATGGCTTCTTCTTCTTCAGGCCATATGCAAGTTTTTATTTGACCCTGTCGTCGCGCTCGTCAGTCTATATCTTGAACGTATTATATCTTCCCTTGGTTCGCATCGTCCACAACTATATTCGCCCCTTCGCACGCCAGATAGACTACCTCGTGGACCGATTTCTTCTCCCTTTTATGGCAAATCATCCTGGTCTCTTTTCGAGAGTTTTAGGCAGTTCGCCGAGATTGATATGGTTACGGTTTTTGTTTTTGTTTATGATTTTTGGCTTCCTTTTGTGGGTATAAAGACTCGCAAGGCTGGAGGTGGAAAGCTTAATGAGGTTGCAAGGGGAAAGGGTGTGGAGTTGATGTTTCAATCTAGCAACCAAACAATAAAAAATGGGAAGCTCCAGTTTGACAGAGTTCTTTGCGTCGAAAAGGCATTCGTGTATTCTGCATACTCTCAAAAGTCAAATATAGCGTATCATAAACCTTTTGTTCAATTTCTACTCGACGTATTTCTCCATCTACTTCTGCTCCACCTCCATTCGCATTTGTCCATCTATCATGCATATAAACCACTATCCCTGCCTCAATAGCAGATGCCATCTGGCTGAGATTGGCAGGGCTCGCACTTCACCTAGGGGCAGCGACCGTGGATGTCACGTTTGGTATTGGAGGCGCAGCCGTATAGCTCTGCTGGCTCGCGCTTCACCTCAGGGCAACGACTGTGGATGTCACGTTTCGTATTGGAGGCGCAGCCGTATAGCTCTGCTGGCTCTGGCGCAGGCTCACGGGTGGAGATGGCGTCAACAGCTACTCGTGGGATCAGTGTGTTGTTCTCTGAAGGGAGATATTTGATTTACCCGCGGGGACTGCTAGTGCACTGGCCATGCTTGCCAGTAGCGTAAGTGCTGTGATGACCTTGAACTGCATTATGGGAGCTTTCTTCTTTCGGTTTTGGTTTGATTTGTTTGATATCTGATATATGATGCTGAATTTCCTCGGGGTATTTATAGCTGAAAATTGATCCTAGGGGTGCTCGAAGTGACTCGAAGCAGCAACCGAGGAAGAGCAGTTTTCATGGAATTATAACGCCCGTAACGTACCATACTCCAAATCTGATCGTGATAGCTCAACTCTTCCCGCTGGCGGACGCGTCTTCAGCTTGGCTTGACGTCAAATATATTGCTATACGATGAGAAGCTATCAATTGGTGGAGACTATGGAAGACTTGTATCTCTCCCATGCTTGCCCAACAATGAGTGGATAACAAACCACTTGGCACAGCTTTTACAAGTCCTACCTTCCTCGTTTGTGCCAAAAGCCGCTTCGGTAAGTCGTTTTGAGGACTGTGCCCGAGCTCCAGTTTCAATATGACAATTACGTGAAATGCGGACTTCGATCGGGTCCGCAGGTGACTTTTGCAGGGAACAATCACGTCAAAGATACTCTATAGCTCTTTTAAATGTCTAGCAAACCAATCGATGACCTAGTTCCCCAGCCTGCCAAGCTGAGGGGTATTGCAAGGTTAACAGTAAAACTCGCTCTGGATCCTATCAGTCTCGCGAAGATAGCCAGAAGATAGCCAGAGGTCAAACTTCTTACTGGGCTATGATCTCGAACGAGATGCCCTCATAGTAAGTGGTCTTAGTGGCATGAGAGTTCTCTCATGTGATCGTTTTTGCCATATTCCGTCCCATTTACTGAGAATATAGTTGATCTACTCTCCGCACCGCAAGTGACAGGCTTTGTCTTATCTTCGCAGTTTCAGCATGTCGTTTAAGTCTTTGAGGCTTCCGTCCTTTTTTTCTCGGAGTCACACGTATCTAAAGGTGGAGAAAGGTGACGATGAAGGCTCCGAGACCTCATGTCTCGCAGCATCCTCACAACCAACAAGAAATTACCTACGCTGCTTCATCATCTCGTCGCTATGCAATGTTCTTTTGGCGATTGCAATCTTCGCCCTCTTCATTTTTGAGTTTTCTATGCCATGGCGAAACCTCACACCTCAAGCGGTCACAAGAGCAGCTTCCTCTTTTTGTGCGTCACTATTCTACACCTCCCTCTTCATAGTCCTTGCTCTGACTTACCACAGCTCCTCTTTTCGATAAACTCCCTCTTACAACGTTTTTGAAAATGATCAACGGGAGCTTCATGAGCGAAACCGACCCCCCAGACATTTTTCGCGCTCTCCCCTCCCCGGAAGTCGACACAGCCTGGTACCCAATCTCCAAACCAACTTGGATCACGATCACAGAACCAGAAGCCCGCTCACTAGACAAAGATCCATCCCTCCTCGTCAAAGCACCAGAAGATTGGGGCCACGGCAAGAACAAATACATCGCAATGCTAGACCTGAACCACCAGCTACACTGCCTCAACCAGCTCCGCCGTCTCGCATTTCGTGACGAATATCCCATCGCGACGACGAGAATGGACTTCCATAAAGAGCATTGGATGCATTGCGTGCATATTTTGTACCAGAATATCATGTGCACTGGCAGCACGGAGATTATCACGTACAACTGGAGAGAAACGCAGCGCTTTCCGGTGCCGGATTTTGATGTGCCGAAGAAATGTAGGAACACGAATGCTTTGTTGAAGTTTCAGGAGCGGGGAATTATTGTGGGGATGGATGAGTTGAGAGAGGAGATGGAGAAGCCAGGTGATGCTGTTACATTGCCGCTGCCGCCGAGGCTGAAGAGCTTTTTGGAAGCGCATGAGGATGAATGATATACCGCTTGCATGATTACAACTTTCGTCCATTATCCTTATATTTTTGGAGCGTTTAAACAAATGCCTTTAGGTCTCCATTTCTCTCCAATTGAGACTCTAAACAATATTACGAAGCTCTTTCAAACTCAGTCACACTTTTCAAATTGCTAGTACCCCATGAAAATTTCGGGATCATACCCAGCAAGCTCAAAAAGATTGGTAAGATGAAGTTTATCCAAGAGATCCGATTGGAATACCCTTTGCGTACCCCTCTTTACCCCAACCCCCTTCCCCCAAAACCCCATGTGGGGCCAATCATCAATCATACTCTACTTCCCCCAAACTCCCGGCAGAACACTGGTCGTATCTTACGGTATCGGGATAGATAAAGTAATGAGGCAAAGTGTCAGAAATGACTGCATCTGTAACATCAATTCCTCGGTTCCAACCATTGGAGAACTTCTAGGTATACATTTTCCCGCCCCAACATTATGCTTGTCATTGGGTGGTTAAATGGAAGGCATATAAATGTGTCAGCTTATTTGCATTCATTTTTATAGATAAGACTATGCTAACATAAGTTCCAGGAAGTCAGATCCTTTGTACATCTTTTGTAAAAGCAAACGTCTGGCCAGGTTCGTTCAACATCAAACCCAGAACTATCAGACTAGATCGTGAAAATGGGGGCTGGTTTAATTCTGGAAGACCATCATCTTCCTCGCGTACCCGGGACCATCATACTCGAAGAAGATGTCGCACATTCGGAAAACGTGACCGGGGCATTGAAGCATGGCACCGGACGAAATGCGCACATCGTCCTTACTCCACAACCCTCAGATGATCCGAATGATCCTTTGAACTGGTCACACGCAAAAAAATGATGGTTATGTGTGTGACGGGTATGGGGACAATTCTCTACGGCTCAGTATTCGGTCCTCTTACCAACGCCAGTTTGGTGGTCATTGCAATGGATTTGGGAGTGACCATCACGGATATTACTTTGCTTTCAGGCTACCAAACGTTGGTAGTGGGATGCACTGCTCCATTTGTTTCCGCTCTATCGAGAAAGTATGGAAAAAGAGGTATATTTGTCCTGTCTTCGGTTTCTGCCGTGGTGGGAAATATCGTTGGGTCGACTTCAACAAACTACCATCAACTGCTGGCAGCACGTGTCATTCAGGGCTTTGCGGTCAGCACATACGAATCATTGCTTCTCGTGGTCATTGCAGATCTTTATTTTGTACACGAACGCGGAATTTACACCTCCATTGTCACTTTTGTCTTGGCCGCGGTCTCAAATCTGGCGTCTGTCGTTTGCGGGCCCATCACTACCAATCTGGGTTGGAAATATCTATTTCACATCTTTGTGGCAATCTCGGGAGCTCAAACGATATGTCAGTTTCTGTTTGTTCCTGAGACAACGTATGTCAGAGATCGACGATATAATATTGACGAGTTGACAACGGACAACTTCGAAGATCTAGCGGCACATGAACATCGTCATGACAAAGAGTCTGTGCACGAGTTAGAAGCGGTGACTACAACCCAGACTATACCAAGGAAGAAGACTTTCTGGCAAAATGTCAAATTGTTCGATGGGTCGTACTCGGATGAAAATCTGCTGCAGCTGCTTATTGCACCGTTCGCAGTATGCTTCAACATTGCTGTCGCATATATCATTCTAATTCAGGGCTGGTTCATTTGCATTTTTGTTTCAATAGCATTCGTAGTAGCCCAAATATTCGGCCTTCCACCCTACAACCTCACGCCAAGCGGAGTCGGATATCTATCGCTAGGCCCCTTCATCGGTGGCTTGCTCGCAGTCTTATTCTTCGGCGTCATCGCCGATCCAGTCATCATGTTCATGACACGGCGCAACAAAGGTGTCTATGAGCCTGAATACCGTCTTTTGCTCTCTGTTTTCGGACTCCTTTCCGGCGTGGGTCTTTTCGGCTACGGATATGTCGCCCAGATGTACGGAAGCTACTACATTGCAGCGTTTTTGCACGGTATTTTGCTATTTGGAGTGATGGGCATGCTTGTTTCTACTTCACTTTACGCCTTGGACGCATATAGGGATATGAGCAACGAAATCTTCATCAGTATGTATAACATGTTTCTTTCAAATTCAATATAAAGAGCAAATCATTGGATTGGAATCGCTGCTAACAAAGTGAAACCAGTGGGTATGCTTGTCAAGAACTTTTTGTTGTACGGATTTACCCATTTCATCAACGACGTAGTGGCAAATCAAGGGCCACAGCGCATATTTTTCATTTTTGGAGGTACCGGATTCGCTATCATGATTGGAATACCGGTTATGTATATGTTTGGAAAGAAATATAGGAGCTATTGGTGCCGACATAATCTGTTGGAGAAATTTCATATCAGAACACATGCCGAATGAGCATGAAGTATGGTCATTAAAGTCGGGCTGTGAACTCAATTTGATCATTATATGGAATTAGTTCTTGGGTTTGCACTTATATATAGCACAAAGGTTTCTGGAACTGTCCTTTTTCATCTCTCTAAACAATATTTTTGTGTAGAGCGAAACTGATTGATCTTTGTTGGGGGAGACTTTCGGGTGAGGGGTAAAATTACCCCGCCAAAGTACCCCGCCTCCTGGAGTAAGCGAGTGAAATGCGACAATTATCAACGAGTCTTGAAACTGTCAATCTTTATATCAGACATGAACTTATAACCAATTAAGAAATTTTATCCTGTTCCTCGTCCTAGAAACAGGATGAGTCAAAATAAGTCGTACTATATAAACGAAATGAACAAGAATTGCTAGCTTCAATGCTAATGATTATCAAATCATGGCAGCGGAATGCTCTGATCATTGGCAATGAAAAGATCTTCTGGATCCATTGCGGCCTTGATAGCCTTCAACTTGTCATAGTTTGCTCCATACAACCGTTCACTCCACTCGGGTTCTGTCAAGCCACTATCGCGGTGATTTACGAATCCACGGAGCGGGATGCCGGCATCCTTGAGTTTCTTCTCGAAATGAAGCATTAAACGCTGCCTGAATTGCACAAGAGTGACCGGCTCCAGTTTTCTCACAGCCTCCATCTACCCCGAAGACGTATGCAAATCCCCCACCCCTGCAGTAAACAATACAGTTAACATAATCTGAGCAGACCTTAATAGTTACGCCCCAAGACTCCAATTTCCTCAAGTCATATAAGAACGTTCTCACAGACTCCTGTCAGGCCTTGACTAGGGTTTTCTGCAGCAAATGCGGGAGCACTATTTTTGCAACTACGCCGCTAAATGAGGATATTGTCAGTGTGGCGGCAGGAACGATTGATGATTTCAAAGAGTGGCAGCTGACTGTTGAGCAATACTGTGTTCCTCGGCAGAAGTTCATCGGAAAGGCAAGTGAGGTGGAGAAGGAGAAGAGGTATCTGGGCGGCGTAAGGTCGGAGGTTGAGAAGTAATGACACTCGGTTATTTGTGGGATAAATAGAAGATGAGATGGAGAACGGTAAGTAAAACAAGATTAACTACTCAAAATACGATTCTCGTGAAAGTTACCCAACTGGTGTCTCAGAAAATGGCAGGTGATCATCTTTCTCAATATTGTAAGGGGTACCTACCATACACGGTTGCAATCGATATTAAGTGTAGTTGAAAGAAAAGCTCTTGATATCTCCTATTGTTTCTCTTTGGAGCGTCGAGCCTTGTTTTAGTTCTGGTATCCCTAGACGGGCTCGCCGAAGCACCAATCATGCGAGACGCCCTTCCACCCCTGTCAATATTCGCCGCCGCCTCTTTACGAGCGAACTATGTCATCGATGATCGAGCTCCTTAAGTATATGTGAACCGACATTCTTGATACTTAGCAAATCTAAACATTCATATTGGTGCTCCAAAACGTCTTTTTTTTCAGCATTGCAAATTCGTTCCCTTCCCAGTGAACTAGCAAATGTGAAAAGACTATCCGAACATGATTTCGACACGAGGCCAGGAGTATGCCAGAAGTGGCCTCATGGATAGTTATAGTCGCCCCAGCAAGGAAGCATACAATAAAACCACAAATCCAACTGGAGAAGTCAATTTCTCAATGGCAGAAAATGTGAAAAATCTACCCCGCTTCAAGCCCACGACAAGAACTAATTCGGCCTTAGTTTATGCTTCACGAGGAAGTCCACAAGTTCATCAGTGACCATGTGAGTATTCTCTTTATGTCTCACGAACAAGTGAAGTGACTGAGATTTGAAAGCACACCTTTGATGCGTCGCATCTTACGTACAATGAAGGCCCGGTAGGGACTTTGCGACTACGAAAAGCTATGGCTGCGCATATTACTAGATATTTCTCTCCCATCAGCCCCGTGATACCTGAGCATATCACATTCACGGCTGGAGTTACTGGATTGAACGAGATGGTTACGTTCAACCTTGCCGATGAAGGTGAAGGGCTTCTGCTGGGCCGGCGGGTTTACGGAGCCTTCTATAGTGATATGACTACGAGAACAAAGTACCTTTCCCAATTCTAAGACTTCCAGTAAGAGGTTTTGACGGCCAGAATAGCTAATGTGAAGTAGGTCGAGATTGGTCTATGCTTCGTTCGGGGATACGGACCAATTCAGCGTAACCGGAGTCAAGAAATATGAAGAATGTCTGCTACAGGCACGAAAAGAAGGCATCAAAATTAAAGCACTCGTTCTCTGCAACCCGCATAACCCGCTTGGAAGATGCTACTCAGTCGATACACTAAAAGCGCTCCTTGCTTTTTGTGGGAAGTACGATCTTCACTTGGTCAGCGACGAAATATACGCGCTTTCAGTATTCGAGGTGGAAGGAGCAACCAGAACACCGTTCACGAGTGTCCTGTCAATTGACACTGATGGACTCATTGACCCAAAGAGGATCCATGTCATGTATGGAATGTCAAAGGTAATAACAATGTTCTACGTGTAGGTTGTTCCTGCTGATTTGGCCTTCGAGGATTTCGGTGTTGCCGGTATCAGACTGGGGTGCCTCATCTCGCAGAATGAAGGAATGACAAAGGCTACGCAAGCAATTGGGTAAGAGCTCCGCCAGCTCGAATCGCCACCTTGTTTTCTGATTTTCATTTCAGTCGGTTCAACTGGCCATCGGAGATTTCTATTTCCATCGCAACGACAATTCTCGAAGACACAGCTTTCGTTACCAAGTACACAAATGAAAGCCGAAAACTTCTTGTGGAACGATACACACTTGCAACGGAAACTTTAGACAAGGCTGGAATTAACTATTCCCGCGAAGGGTAATTAATCTCATATACTTTCATTGGGACGTGGGCTGACGCGTACCTGCGCCAAGAAATGCGGGGTTCTTTCTCTGGATAGATCTTTCCCAATTTCTTGCAACCTACAAAGCCGAACAAGATGGCTGGGAGGCAGAGAAAACGCTCAAGGCGAAGTTCTCACAGGCAGGTGTTGAACTGTCGTCTGGTCGTGGATATATGGAAGAGAAGCCGGGTTGGTTTCGCGTAATCTTCACGGTGGATAGAGATGCCTTGATTGAAGGTTTGAGAAGGTATGTGCTATCCTTTTTGGTAGATTTTTGGGGTAATAAGCTGACTAACATGCCCAGAATTATCATGGTTCTCAAAGACGGGCACGGGAAATAAAAATTTGAGGGATTTTCGGCCGCCACTTCCCAAAAACCACATCTTTGGAGTGGTACTGTAACGAGGAGGATCTGTATTGGTGGTATGACCAATAGAGCATATGCATTTGGTATTGATATCTCTACAACACGATTTGCAGTATTTCACCAGGAGAGCGAGTCCGCCGTCAGATTCGTCAAAGCCCTCTCACAATCGGATTCTTCCAAGTACTGTTCTCCACCAAGCTTCATCAGACAGTCGTACCACCAGTAGTCTTTTTGGAGAAATCGCAGTGCAGTGGTGTGTTCCCAAAATTTCGGATACCAATCAATTAGCCCTGTAATGTGGAAATAGCCTTCGTCATCCACAAGTATGTCGTGGTGCTCGAAATCCCGATGCGCAAATTTGACTCCAGGGCGTTGTAATTCTTGTAGCTTCCTCGCGGTGCGTAACCTGTTTTCGTACACGTCTTCTGAATCACACGAGTTCCAAGCTGCCGAGAGCAAATAGTCATGAAATTCTTCGGGTGTTGCACAGGGAGCAATAGTCTGCCTTGGAACGCGCACACTTCGAATGGCACCGCCCGTGATGGAGCAAACCTCCTCATTCCCCCGCGGCCTTTTCCATCCCCGAATGGTTGATAAAAAAAGATTGAGTTTGGCGAGAGCAGTTCGTTTGGCTTTAGGAATGAGAGTCTGGTACACTTACTTGGCCGATCTCGCTGCCGGGCATGCGTGCCATCAGGATGGATACCGGGGCATGCGGCATATTTGGATAATCTCCGTAACAGCATTTTTGGAGTCGGTATTGCAGCGTAGCACAATTGGGTTGCCAGGACCTCTTGAAGCCGTGTTCCGTCTAACCATTTCAACAGAATAACAAATGGCAGCGGGATATCGTGGTTGTTGAAAGGAACCCCGAGCCAGCGGCAATAGTTGACAGAAAATCTCCTGAGAAGTAGGTGTACGTGGCCCCGGAATCGACCAACGAGAGCTTGGTTAGCCTTGGGTATTGGAGGGATCTCGCTGGACAATTCAATTGGTGGTTTTCGAGGTGACCAGGTGAAGTCAGGTAGGAGAAACGCGTGTATCCATGAGAGACCCGACATGGAGAATGTTGTAGCACGCATCGCAACTTTAGATTCGGGGTTGCAAGAGCAATGTCGTTCAACATCAGCCCCAAACAAGGGCGTTGTTGTGCTCATCACGTCAGGCTTTGGCATTCTGCTTGGAGGTGTGTTCACTTCCAAGAAGGGACGCTCCTTTACTGTCCCACAAACTGTGAAAGTTTTGTTATCGATTTAGCTCACAATTCATTCCGCGCAATGACTATTGAATCACGCTTTTTTTTGTCTACCACGAGACTGACTAGCTACAGAGATTCCCAATCCGCGACATTGGTGATGGTAAACTGCTTCTTTACCGTACCGGCATCAGAACCATCAGGAATCTCTCCCAGAATAGCCCCTAACCTCTTCTGAGCCATGGGCTGGATCCCCTTAACCGCCTCCGTCACCGCAAAAGCCTTGGTCAACACCTCTCCCTGCAATGTCTTACTCTCCATCTCACGCGCATGCTTCCTAACCTCAAGATGGTCCTCCGCCTTCCTCGCTGCCCCCTCGATCTGCAGTCTGGCCTTCGTAGCCTCATACTGCTTCGTATTCGTCTGGGTGAGATAGTCGAGTTGCATGATATTGCGAGCTTGGTCCTCGTTGAGTTTTAAGCCGCGCATCTCCTTTTCGCGCTCGTGCTGGATAGCGAGGATTTTGTCGGCGTCGACTTTGGCTTGCCCCTCAATGGCGAAGCGAGCACGTACACCCTCGTTTTCCTTGACGATCTTCGTATCCATGTACTCGATCTGCAGCATGTTCTTCATGCGCTCTTGCTCGGTGGCGACCTCGTTCATCGAGCGCTGGGTAGACACTTGTACGTCGCCAATTGCTTTCATGTGATCGCGTTCCCGAATCATCCGACCAGCTGTCAACATGTCTCGTTGGCCTTCTGCCTGCATCTCAAGCTTAAGCTGCGTATTTGCGCGCTCTTGGAGGCGGGTGAGATCAGACTGGCCTTTTTCATTAGCCCAGCGAATTTCAGCGGCGGTCTGGATGTCCATGATCTCGACTTCACCAGCGACGGTGAGGCGTTTGAGTTCTAGAGCAGCGAGCGTGTCTTGTCGTCGTTCTTCGAGACGCTTACGGCGTAGCTTCTGGCGTACAACTTCTTCTTCGATATATGCGGGGACTCCGCAGTAGTCCTCAGGTTGTTCGACTTCGATGTCATTTGCCCAGAACTTATCAATGATACGCTTGTTGCGAAGGAGATGTAGTATGCGATCTTTCTGCGATTGTGGACCTCTGAATACGTCTTTCTCGACGTATTTGGTGAGTGAGTAAGTGTACTTGTCATCCTTGTACAGAAAGCTCTCATCGTTCACTCTTTTCCACATCAGCTTCAATAGCACCGTCAGTATAGCCATGGGATTTGACGAGTCCAAAGCATAATGCAGCATCGTCCTGGCAGTCCTATCTCTCGCCACACAACGGAGCCAGATATCGGCTTCGTGCGCCATGAGGCACTGGATCGCCTCTTCCAAAGCTACTGGTTTCGGGTTATAGTCCACAGCTTTGTAGCAGAGCTCGGCTAGAGCACTGCGCCCATCATGACGCTCGCTAGGATAATCTGGCTGGTGGCCATACTTGACAAGAAGTCGGATGGATTCGCAACGCAGCTCACGGGCTGCATCGTGCAGACTACCATCGTCGCGTTCGGCGGATGCTTGGAGGAGAGATTCCATTATTTCTTGGTTGCCTAGACTGCTGGCCATTGCGAGAGGGGTGATGCCGTTCCGGTCTGGGACTTTGGCGTTGGCGCCTGCGGTGATGAGCTTTGAGACAATCTCGGATCGTTGGCCTTGGATTGCGAGTATCAGGGGGGTAAATCCGGACTTCGATTGGAAATTCACGTTTGCTATTCACGTTAGCTCTTGACACATATCATACTTTTTGGAAAGTATTTACTTCCACCTTCGATGAGATTTTCAATACTGATACTCGAGATCTTCTGATCGGCTTGCCCGAGAGCCCAACACAATATCGGATCTGGCTCCATGCCCACCCCGGGATCGAGCTCGGATAGCCTCGATTGGTTTGTATTGTAGCCGATATTGAGCAACGCAGCAAAGATTTGCGGCTTCCGAGGAAACTTTTCCAATGCCATGAAAAGTACCAGCCCAAGGTGAGGATTCGGATGCTCAAAACTAGCAAACACATGCTCATCACCAGCCTCCATCGAGTCCATGAAAGCCTGCAGAAACTTGAACACCAAAGCAGCATTGTCACTGGCTAAGAACAGAATCGGTATGGCCATCGCTTTGCTCTCGGCCGAGGCGCGGGGTAATAGCATTCGAACGAGATTGAGCTCCATTTGTTGGGTCGCCCACTGCAAAACTCGGCCTTGCTGATAGTTGACATCGGCTCCGGATTCCAAAAGCACAGGTAAGAACCCCGTTGCAAGCACTTCTTTTGCAATTACAGATTTCTCCGCAGCTTTGCAAACAGCCTCTGCGACCGCATCTCCTGAAGCCCCCTTCTCCAACATAAGCTTCATGATATCCATACCAGTGGTCGATTTCCAGTGAAAGTCATTCTTCATCACTTCGCCAAATGCGGTAGATATGAATGGCAACGCGTTTGGTGTGTCCACGAGGAGTACCAGTGTCTCCATATCCTGCGAGCTTGCCGCATGTAGCATCGATTGACCCTCGTCAAACACATCGTGAGACAACAGCAGCTTGACTAAACGGCGATCCGGAGGAGTTTGCTGAGTGGCATGAACAAGGCTGTTGATTACATGCCGGTCGACAGATTTTCCTGCTTTCAAGAGTCGTTCGATAACTGGATAGCGTTGCTGGTTCGGCAGATGCGCTACTAGTACATATGCTTCCCTAAGAATATTTTCGGGAAGCTGATTTCGTAGGAGAAGACCTAAAGTTTCGTGGTGGCCAGACCGAGTGGCGATGTAGACAGCTTCTCCTTCATTGAACTCAGCAGAGGCTCCGTGATCGTGCAAAAGCTCACAGAACTTCAAATTCACGTCGCCTTCTCTGACAGCTTCGATTAAGGTAGTATGTACAATATCGCCACGCACCCCGGCCTCCAAGAGAGTTTTCATGACAAGATACTTAGTTGCACGATCCCCGGTCTGCGCACCCACGGCGTTGGCAAACGCGTTTGTTAATATCGAGGCGTTCGGCTTTGCGCAAAGCTCCCCTCCCACGTGGAGCTTGAGAATATCGTTATGGCCGCAGACGGCAGCATGAATAATTGCTTGGCCGCCTTTGTGCTCGGTGGACGCCCCATATTTCAAGAGCAAAGTAGTGAGTTGAACATCCGCAGACGTTGTGGCTGTCATGAGCCCATCCGAAATGACTAGCTTCGAAAGGCCAGCAGCCAAAATTCTTTGCACGATATCAAGCCTAATTTCCGGACTCTTTATGTTCATAGCCTCGCCAAAAGCTACGGTCTTGGTCGCGGCTGATGGTACGGTTGGTCGTGCGGCGAGAAGTAGGTCGAGACCCTCAATGAATACATTCTTGACAGCGATTCGTAGCGCCTGCCCGTCTCTGAAATTGACGTCCGCCCTTGGGATCAGAAGTTGCAGTAAGGGAATAGCAGACGTAGTTTCATGCTTCAACACGTGCAATAAGGACCTGCTGTTTACCTCTCCAGAAACACCAGCTCTCCAAAGCTTCTCACAAACAATGCATCTGGCGGGTTCAGGGAGATTCATTGCTTGTTGTGACGCCTTAGCAAGGCTTATAGTATTTGGGTGTTTCCAGAGAAGGACGTCGAAGATTTCGGGATAGCTGATGGAGCCCCAGACAGCTGCTCCTTCGCGAGCATTTACATCTGCTCCAGCAGCGAGCAGGACTTGGATTACTCCAAGGTCATGATTCGATGTCGCTGCAGACTTGATCTCCTGGATAAGTGCGTCATCCAAGCCTTGCTGTGGCTTGATACCTTGAAGAAGGATCTCGATTTTATCTCGACGGCATCTGTCGGTTGATCGAAGATCCATGGCGCATTTCAAGGATCTCGCGACCGTTGCGGAAGACGGTGCACCGCCACGGCTTTTGCAGACTGTCTTCAGGTTTTCGCAACCGTCTAGCATGGTGGCGAGCTCGACGGTAAGCCCTTCGTGTGCGTTGATGTTGGCCTTTCCCTCTTCGCAAAGCAAGCGTAACAGATGGAAGTCTTCCGGGGATTTTTGAAGCAGGTTAATGACGGCTTGCGATATTTCTGTGTTTTCTACCCCGCCGGATATCGCATGAACAATCAGGAGCTTCAGGGTATGATAGCGGGAAGGAAGATCCGGGATATTTATTGCTACTGGAATAGCTGCAGTGCAAGTCGAAGGCGAGACACTGCCGGAAAGAAGGATCCTGACCGTGTCCACCAAGGCCTGAGAAACTACACTGAGTAATGTCTCATCAAGAATTGTTGCGCCATATTGGACCAGAAGCTCAATGAGTCTGTTAGATTTCTGATGGCTAGCAACAGCCTGATGCAACTCCTCATCTACCCCTGGGCCTTTGGCTCCCGCGCGTAACAATATCTCAGCCACGTGAAACTTTGCCTCTTCGTTCAGTGGAGGTATCGCGGAGAAAGCGTTCGACAAAGAAAAGGCTGACGGACGACCATCAAAAGCCAGAAGCTGAATCATTGGTAGATTATTGAGAGCCAGAGCGTGCTGGAGACAACGAGCGCCGTTGTAATCCACGGAGCAAACTGGAGGTCCGTTCTGCTCTCTGCCCCAAGTGACCAGCATCTGCGCAGTTTCCACGTCGCCTTGCTCGACCGCCAGAACGAGAAGCTCATTGCAATTTGTTCCAGAAGCGCCGCTGACTAGTAACTTCGAGAGAATTGCAATTCGGTCCATAGGATTGGCGTCTCGAGGAATATGGCTTACCAGCTCAGATGAGGTCTCCGGGCTCAAAATCTGGTTCTGTAAAAGCGTCTCAACGAGGAAAGACTGGTTGCGTTCGATTGCGTGGCCAATTGCAGCTCCTCCATTGTAGTTGATATCAATATCGTAACTCAAGAACAGCTGCATGAGTCCGATATTCGAGGTTTGCGTTGCCTTCAGAAGGCCCTCGTTTGCTGCATTGCCAGTCGGGCCAGCGCACAGCAGGAGCTCTATCAAACAATGGCTGCTACTGGCAATAGATGGGGAAGCTGAAAGCACTGAAGCCAGAGCTTGATCTAGCGAAGAACCGGAGGATTTGTTCTCGCCCGTGAGTATAGAAGCCACGATGTTCACCTGTGATGTGCGGATAGCACACATAAGAGCAGAAGCCCCGTCGTGGTCTCCGTCGGCGCCGGCTTGGACAAGGAGTGTCACAATTGTAGAGTACCCATTCACTGCTGCTGGTAGCAAACTCCGTGATATACATTGTTGTGAGACCTTATGCCTCGCCCGTAAAAGAGTGCTTAAAAGCTCCACGTTGTTGCTGCTTGCTGCCTCAACGAAGACCTCCTCTGAGCGGGCGCTATTTGCACCTAATAATTGATTAGTCTTCAGAACTCATTTTTATGCCATTATAATCAGCTTACCGTATTGCAATAGTAGCTCAATGATGGCCTGATCCTTAAATTGAAGCGCAAACTGCAGCGACTGATCAAGACTCTCCTGGTCGGCATGAGGAGCGAGAAGCTGCACAAAAGGCACACGCCGCTGTTTCGTAGCCTGCTGGATGAGAAACCCCCGCTCCAACTTATACGCCTGGCTCTCTCTCCTATGCAGAATGCTCGTGCTGGGTCTCTTCGCAACATTGATATTCCCCTCTACCGCTAGGAACCGGCGTAGAAGGACTTCCAATACCCCGGGCAGGCCATTCTCGTCAACCACGCGTTTGAGCGCTCCGTATAGATCCCCGTATGTGTATTGCGAAGATTTCTTGCTCTTGGCGAAGTTTTTCATGAGGCTTTTTCGACTGGTGTTGTTTTGGGATTCCTCGATTTTCATTTGTCCCAGGATAGCATCCGCTTTTCGGTCGTCATCAGGGACGGAAAGCGTCGGCGGTCGGTCTGGGGGAGAAAGTACGGTGAGATCAACGCTTGGTATGGCATTATGTTCTTGGGCTATCTGTTGAATTCGCTGTGAGCGCTGGAGGCTCGTCGTTGGTGCCATTTCGGCATTCGCAAAGGACGCTGTTGGTGAATCGATGATTCTGGAAGTAGGCCGGGTAACTATGTGTTCAAAGACGAGGTGGTATCGAGGTATGGTGGGTAGAAGATGTCGAAATCAATCGAGGGCTCGTTGGTGTGCGTATCGGTTGAGTGTACGGCAGGTGTTGTTCTTAGAGAAGGCGGCACTTTCCCAGGAGCCGTAAAACCTTGGGGAATGGGGTGGCGGTTGGCAGTTCTTAGGGGTAGTAAATGCGCAGGTTCAAGGCAGCCCTCGAAAAGACATCGCTCGATGAGGGGAACCAATCGTTGGCCGCTCAAAGTGCAGGTTATATATTGCAGGTGTATTGAGGGGCAAGCAAACATTCGATGGTTCGAAGATCATGACCCTCTACGCACGGGTGTTTGCTAAAGCATGAAATTGAATGGTGGTTGATGTTTCCAAGTCAATCGAGTCTTGGATGACGATGACCCAAGGTGAAAATTTGAGACCCAGAAGTCATCACGAAATATGAGCTCACTTCGCTATCAATACAAAACTCGAAATATATGCGATGAAATCGCACAACATAATAGAATCGCGATGGGTGGTATGTGAGAGCATCATCGAAACATCTTCTCAATTCCCACCAAGCGCCCCTCTACTAACGGGAGAAGACAACGACACGCACGGCTATGAATAATGGCAAATATGCTTGTGTTCATATGAAAACCTGTTTGTATATACTACGACAGACATAAACGCTTTTTAGAGAACTAGAATAGCGCTCCACTAGGAACACCCTCTGCTATCGATTCGGAGGAAAGCGCGAGCCGGATGAGGCATTTTTCGACAGACAGAGAGCAAACATTTCGAAAAGAAAACCAGCAGGCAGTAAGCTTGAAAGCATTCTCATGGAGAAGAACGTTGGAAATAGAAACAGTAAGAAAGGGAGATTCCAAGTGAGAAAAAAACAGCCTCCGTCCCCACCTCCGAAACAGATCGCGACGAGATGAAAACGAATCTGGCAACCACCCGCCCCAACACACTCTTTCTCTCACGAACCCATACCACAAAATCAAGGCACCATTCAATATAAGCAACATAAACAGACGCGTCTCCTGGGCAGAAAACGCGTCTGTCTTTCGTCTCAATAATAGGTGGCTGGCTCGCGTCGTTCTTCGCGATGAAACGCCAAACAAACCGCCGCAGCCTATCGAGGGTCACGTGTTTACAGGTATAGTAAACAAGGTGAAGAGTCATAGGTTTCTTGGCTGGGACTTGTATTTGGATAAGAATGATGCGGGACAACTTCTAGAAGTGCGTTATGAAGAGCTGTTTGTTTTTGGGGTTCAAGAGTGCTGTTGTCGTCACGTGTATTGTCCCCCTTTTGAGAGTGTTTTCTTTTTGAGAGAGTCTTGTTATATATATAAAATTGCCATTGGGAAACACTTATACAATTCTCTATATAATCGACTTTCCATTGAACCAGGCAAGCCACCTCCCTCTCCCTCCCCCTTCCATATACACACTAACGCACCACCCAGCCCCCACAATGCCAACTCTCCTCACCACCCCCCCCGAACTCCTCCTCCAAATAATCGCCCACCTCCCCAGCACCTCCTTCGCCTCCCTATCTCACACCAGCCGCGGTCTACACGCCTTCCTCGCCACGCACGCATCCCTCATCTGCAACACGCACATAACAACGCACCACAGCCCCGCAGCCGCTGCGCTCAAATCCGTGCTATTTCCCGCTGCTGACGGCCAGGTATGGTTGATTCCCACGCTGTTGGGTGTTCATATCGAAGAAGAACGTGCTCTTTCTCGCGCTAAGGAGGAATGGAAGGGAAGGATTGAGAGGTTGAGAATAAGCAGTCCAGGCCCGCAATATTTACGTTTTCTGGAGTTGTATGGGCGTGAGGTTTGTGTCAGGGCGGCGATAGGCGGGGAGGGGTTTGAGGGCGCGGTGGGGATGTATTGCGTTAGG
>QGMK01000660.1:0-19315 GCA_007825345.1 Lachnellula suecica
CTTCACATCATACCCAATCCTCCCCCGCCGGCAAAAAAAACAACGCAACCAAAGCCCCTCCTCTCACCTCAGGATAATGATGCGTCCCAGGCCCCGGACTCGTCCAGCCGGCCCCTTGCCAACCCTGCATTCCCTTCAGCTCAGCACTCTCATCAATCTGCACCACGCAATTAATCTCTCCATACGGATGCACGTGATACTGTCCCCGGTATTCCTCCTTGGAGTCCATGTAGACTGTCGTGATGCTGAAGTAGTGCGTTTGAGAAGACGGGAGGCAGATTTTTGAACGCCGGTATTTGGGGCCGTCGACTTCGATGTTGGCGACCCAGCCTTCGGATAGGCCTTGCTTTATCAGGGCGCAGAAGTCAGAGTAATAGGGCGTCCCGGGACCGTAGGTGGTGTTTAGTGTGGCTTCCAGGGCTTTACCGGGAGTTCTATATGGTGTTAAATAGAATCGAAAAGAGAGGGGAGGACTTACATGTTGTCGATTTCGCTGAAGAATTCATGGGCTCGATTTACTAGCTTCTTTGCGGTCGGGTAGGCTTCGATGTCAACTTCTGTGTTTGCTGCGGGGTCCGTTGAGCTCTGCATCTTGAGATCGTCTGAGCGTGAACCCGGACTGTTCGTAATACTTAAATAAAACTTTTAAACCATTTGGGAAATATTCCCAGAGAAAGACTTGAACTTGAGTATCATGCCAGATATGAAAGGGGGAAGATCAAGCCGTGCTAAGTAAGGCAAGGTCGACCCCGCGTGCCCCACTATTGCCCCTCGTCAGCCTCTGCCGCGTCAAACCCCACACTCTAGAAACGTTACTGGCGAACAGTGCAATATAATCAAAAATGTTTTGATCTGGGTGTAAAGTAGAAGGAGGTGTATAATACACCGCCAGTTTTTTGTGTTAGCTTCAAAAGTTTGTATATGGCACAATGACCTCCTACATTTACCTTGTCAGCGATGTCAGATGACTTCAGCTAACCCTTTCAATATGATATCACTTTCTCTTTGACAGCGGAATAGTAAGCATTTGAAATCGTTTTTCAATTGTTACTGAGTCAAGAAAATGAGTTGCAGTTTGATTGCTGCGCTCCAGCCTTGCGCAACATACGCAGAGTGACTGGGTGCCGCCCCCACGCATCCGATGAAGATTGAGTCCAATCATCTTAATAAAGGGGCTTGTAAGTTCGAAAGGCGTCTTGGGAAGCTGGAAGCCTCCGCCTCAAATACCTATTGTGACGTGATGGGCGCCCCTCGATATAAAATTGCATCTGCGGACGACAAGGCTGTGGCTTGAAAAAGCAAAATGTAGCCTATGGTACTTCTGTGTAACCGTACCCTTTCTCAGCTGCCAAGACTATCCCATTGCATTGTCAGAAAGACTGAATATATATAGTAAAGAAGGTCCCCCAGCTATCATAAGATACAGCAAAAATCTGAATCGTCATGAGCAACCACGTCAATCCTAAGCTTCTGGCAAATAGATCCACGCCTGGTAGCCCCCGCGGTAAGCACAGCTGCAATATACATTACATCCATCAACTTGGGAAGGTTTGTCTACATCCTGATGTCCTCTTCCGAGGGGGTTGTTCCACTGTGAATGTTTGCGCGACCGATGGTGAATACAAGAAAGACGGGAATACGATAGCAATAAATGGAGGTATTGATTCTGCTACTGAGGTTCAGAGAAATGACCTAAGAAAGGATCAAGAGAAAAACAAATACCCATAGCCTTGCGGAGGCGTTTTGCGGCAATGATCGTTTGACTCTGATGCAAGTATACCCCTAATCTGGTCCCAATCTGGTACTGATCCTGGTTCAAACAACTCCCATTATTCGAAAAGAATCCAGACTCTTCCAAAAATCCCAACTCATAGCCTCCGACTTCGAAACTTAAGCTACTCGCGGAACCCCTCCGAAATAACCTGCCGGACGCCATGCCTGACTTCTTCAAAAAGAAGCTTAAAAGCATATGCAAACTTTGCGAACGTAAACAAGTGCTTCTCTGGAAAACCCTCCTTCGAAACGAGCAGCATTTCGACGCGTGCTTCAGATACGTCAACAAGGAGCCACCTCCTGGTATTCCAGCGAGCTTTCTCAAATGTAAGCGCTCTTGATTGTGACGACATAACAATGCTAACTGGGGCAGTGTACACTCTGAGGGTACCTCTCTCGTCTGAATTTCCACTCACTTTCTCTATGGTTCATCACGTAAGAGCTGAAGGAGAGGATTTTGCTCGAGCTCAAGGTGATTATACTGTCCCGCCGAAATGGGAAGAAATCGTATAACCAAGAACATATGTTTAGTTTCGTATATTGATTAGAAAGTGAACAAGTGCGGGACCTTCTGACTGAGTTGGCCAAACGCTGGGAAGACATTGTGGGTGACCATTCTAATCCCAGTACCGGTGTTACTCCCCGACTTGTTGTGGCCTCTCTCCTATCGCATCACGGATCCATGACCTCTGGGAAAATCATCGAAGCCTTCAACACCCACATCGTTTGCGACAATGACCTCAAGAGAGCGCTGCCTCAATCTTGTCCCGATCACAGTGGAATGGTCTACTCAATCAATAACAAGCTGGTAGATATGAATATACGAATCACCGGCACAAAATCAACAATGCACTATCTGGCAGAAAGTGCTGATATTCTGGTGAATCATATTAATTCATTTGAGAAGTACGTCAAAGCTCGCATGCAGGAATGGCCAAGTACACGGAAACTAAAGAAGGCCTTGACTAAATTAGACAGCTGCAGGGAGCAGTATCGCGACCACGACAAATTAGTGATGGTGAGGAAAGATATGTTGCAGTACAAAACAGACATCGAAGCTTTGCAGCAACACATCAACATTAACGTCGGCATGGTAAGCAAGAACAGTGTCTGTCAATGAGATGAACCAACTGAAGCAATCTATTTAGGTCAGCAATGTCCTTGCGGCAAGAGATCGATCGATCCAACTGTCAATTCTAAGAAACATGCCCACAGACGGCGTCAAAATTAAATTTATGGCCATCTTGACTGCGATTTTCCTTCCCAGAACTTTCATGGCGGTATGCCTACTGACCGGCTCTTATCAAGACTGCCTGTGCTGACATTGTATACAACTCTTTCTAACAACGCCAATGTTCAATCTGGATGAAGATGAAAAGCCTGTGCTTACAAGGCAAGGAATCCCGCTAGCTTATAAAACTTAACCTGTGGAAGACCAAGAGTATCGATAAGCTTGCAGAAGATGATTAGATTATGTAAGAAGTATAGTAAAAGGAGTAGCAGTATAAAAGCAAACCCTGTGACGGCCCAGTATATGGATTGTCAACAGCGAAGCTTGCAACTGGAATTCAAAGCCAAGAAAAAGGAAACCACGAAGGTGAACAGGCAGCCGTGCAGGATACGCCCGGAGATGGCAAAGTGGGTGGCTCTAGTGAACAAAGTACTAGCATAAACGGAAGTACGAAAAAGGATGACATCTCTGCAAGGTGGCCTCGCCGGAGTTAAAAGACAGTTAATCAGAACGTTCATGTTTAACAAATTCTTGGGCGGAGGCATGGAGTAGTTTCTCAAGAACTCTTCAAAGTCCAACAGCATAGTTCAAGGATCTTCCACATGAAATTGACAGTTCTCACGAGAATCCCATTTTAGGCTTATACTCACCTTTTTGGAGGGTCCGAAGGCCCCGCCCGTTTTATGGGGTAGAATAGTGGAATGATAGTAGATATCCATACTTTTGTATGGCCAAAACATATAACCACCGATCCATAGAAGAGCTACAAATAAGGCATAGAAATTCAAGAAGATAGCAAGACTCAGATCCACCCCTATCTAACTCAGCGTGGCATGCAGGCGCTCCAACTTTTACGGTGTTCCCCTGACTCCATAGCGCCCCCCACTTGGTTGTGCCATCCAGAGGCTTCTAAATGATCCATAAACGCAGGATGAACATGGCCATGCTCTTTTATTCGTGGCCGTCGTCAAAGAGCGGTCGGGACCTCAGACTAATCAAATCGATTGATTCCTCAAGCGATTGGAATCAAGTCGGGAACACGTGACCCGTATCCCGTCATGCCCGAACTCTTCTTCCCCGCATCGTCCTTTCTATTTAATCTTCCTGAAATCTTTTCTCCTTCTACATAGTAAACCAACTAACTCTTGAATACTTCAAAGATAAACCTGCAACCACCATGACCAAAGGAAAAGCCACCGCTGTGATCGCCGGCCGCACCATCGCCGAGACCGACGAGTACGAGTTTGTGGAAGGCAATGTCTATGTATGATCTAAACCCCCATAAAACCCAAAGTCAAGCTTACTGACCAAGACCAGTTTCCACCATCGTATGTTCCGTTGCAAAATCAAAGAATATTTGACTGACTAGACGCAAAGCTCCGTCAACATGTCCTACTTGACCAAGACGGACCACACTACTCCTTGCCCATGGAAGGGTGATGCCGCTTACTATACCATCAAGGCCGACGGTGGGTTTCTTGTAGAACTCGGAAGATTTTACGTGCTGATGATGGGGCAGATACCGAGCACAAGAACTCCGCTTGGTCTTATCCAGAGCCCAAGGAAAAGGCAACGCACATCAAGGACCATGTTGCTTTCTGTAAGTCCTCCTCAGCTTTCCCCTCATTCCAATAAACGCATTCTTGGGTATTAAATTTGAAAGCTAATCAACGCGTTTGGCAGACAAGAATGTTGTCACTGTGACCAGGGAGTAGCTATTGGAAAAGAGAACCCTTTGAAGAAGCGCGCAATCCCATGAGATCTGCAAGTAGATAGGTTTACAAACATGAATATATTCTGTCTGACCACGACTGCACCTCGTTTAACCATTGCTCAGGAGATATTCGTAGAAATGCTACGAAGAAAATTTCAACGGCGGAGACCCACGGGAATTCCTGACTGCAGGTTAGAGTGTATTCTGCTCTTATCGTACAACACGCCTTAAAATATTCTTCAAATAAACATAAATAGACACTTGTAAAAAGCAATCTTGCAAATGTTAATGTGTTGGAGGGGGAGTTTCACGACTAAGTACTGTACCCCGCGCTAGTGCTCCAATTTTAATTAGAACGCGTCGACAAACGCGTCTTCCATCAACCACCTTTCAACCACCACAAGTTTGCAGAACTCCAGCAAAATGGAGGTCGAAATACGCGGCAACTACGATGATACTAATCGCGCTTTTCTCCAAGCCTTCATGGGCCGCGGCCAGCTGTCCATCGTAGAAAGCAAGAAGATTCTCGCATCAATCTTCTCAGTGCAGTCAGGTCAGTATTTCCACTCTGACTTGCCATCCCATACTCACCACCTACCAGGCCAAGCTGTCGCTCCGGAGGAAGTGACCAAAGAAGATCTCGACTCCTACATCTCCGCCGCCGCCGATGCGCTGTCTCCTCTCGACTACGAAATCCGCAGCACATTCCACCAACAAACGAAGGAGCGGGTCTACGCGGTCGTGAACAGCATCAGTGATCCGCTCACGCAGATGGCGACTACGCGGACGAGCGAAGAGATGTTCTATATCAAGCGGCTGCTGGATGCCATGTTCGAGACGTACAATACGAAGCGGAAAGAAGTTATGGCGGTTAGGGACATGCAGGCGTTGGAGAAGAAGGTCACTAAAGGCTCAGGCAGACAGGACGGCGAGGATAACAGCCAGCTTGCTGTCGACAAGGGGCTCACGATCGAACAAGCGGAGAAGCTCTTGGCGACATTGGTATCGGAAAAGTGGCTCGAGAAGAGCAAGGAGAATTTCTACAGGTTGTCGCCGCGGGCATTGATGGAGTTGAGGGGCTGGCTGCTCGAAGCTTATAACGAGGAGACGGATGATCCGGATGATTGGCAAAGAATCAAGTTCTGCGAGGCTTGCAAGGAGATTGTGACGGTTGGGCAGCGATGCTCGAATTTGGAGTGTAACGTCAGACTACACACCATCTGCCAGACGGCGTTCTGGAACTCTCGGCCCAGTAAGACATGTCCAAAATGCGACACGGCATGGGATGGGAAGCGTTATGTTGGGCAAATGGTTATCACGACTACAGATGAATACTTGCAAGGCAGAAGGAGGAGCGGTGGTGCTAAGAACAGTCGAGCAGCTGCCGGAGATGAAGAGGACGAAGAGGAAGAAGAGCACCAAAACGGCACCAGCAGGACAAATGGCCGAAATGGTGCTGCTGAAAATGGAGAGCGGAATGGTGGCGGCAGGAGGAACAGCCGGCGAGAGAGCCCAGAAGAGGAAGAAGACGAAGAAGACGATGAAGATGACGAGTGATATATGGTTGTACGATTTGATGGTTCGGGGCACAATTATCTTCCCGGCGTTTCTGAGACCAGGTCCTGGTAGGTCCCAAGACACATGGATGGCGTTTTGAAGCATGATGAAAGGGGGGATCTAAATTTATGACTTCGATGTTCACCCGATCTCAACCATCAAACGCATCTCGAGCGCTTTCTCCGATGTTTTCTGTCCGGCTGATTATACTTTGGAATGAAATGAAGAATCTTTCAAGTCTCACAGACCTTCGGCTTCTACCATATGGGTCCGCACGCGAATTGTTTCTTGGTAGAGTAGCACAAACATGGATCAATGTGCCGATCTACCCCAGAGAACCCAAATTCCTGAGACCGAACCCGTGCTACGAACCGAAACGGTGATGCCGAACTGCTCCAAGTGGGCCGTACCACTTAAGCCGCTCAGATCATCGTACAGTTAGAACCGGATCCCAGTCGACCGGCGGCAGTTCCGTTCAACTGAAGTGTATGAAATATTGTCCCTCGGCTCGAAGTCGTCCAGATAGCTACAGATAAAGAAGTTGAAGATTGTACTTTTGGATAATGGGGGTCATCTTATAGACCTTGGAAAACAATATATACTTAGGAGGGCCATCACGTGTGGGTAGCCAATAACGTTGCAGCGGGTACCTGGATTCAACCAGGATTTGAGCCTTACCCTCGGCAAAAGCAAGGAAGGCAATCTAATTTCAACGATTTTGCTTCTGACTATCGCGATTCGATAAGAAGGATCACGGACAATCTCCCATCTCAGGTTCCATCTCATTTGAAGAGGCGCAGCGTATTGACAATAGGGGCAAGTGCCGGGTGATAGACCACCAGTAGGGTCACATCCCCAGACCTGCAGGCTTGCGAACCGCCAGGCCAAGATGAACCGGGCAGGTCGACTCCGCTCTGTCAGGGCACTGGTCCGGCTGATTGGTCTCCGTTGAGGAATGATCACCAAGAACCCCTCAGTGTTACCCAAAATCCTGAAAAGAATGGATAACATTCAGCATGACCGCAATCAACGGCTTGCGTACCTATGCCGGAAAAGGCGATCGCAATAGGCAAGTTCGCATCCGGTATGCATGGTCAAAAGATCGATAAGTCTTCGGTCCCATGTTGTGGAGGTCTCCACCAACAGGGAGGAACTACCTGCGTCCATAGCTCTTGGCCAACATGTATTGAATCTATAAGTTGGTGACTACGGCCTCAGAAAAGCTCCTCTTTCACAACATCGCACAAGTATTGTTCGCCATGCATCCATTCGAACGTGCAAAATACGAGCCTCTCCCGGTGGAGGAGAAGCATGCTGTCGGTCAGGAAGATACACCAGTCAAGGCCAGATCTTCAAGATGGAGCAAAATTTCCATCGTTTCTATTATTACCTTTGTATCCGTGCTATCTCTCCTGGGTGTTCTAGCCACTGTACGAGCCTCAGTCCCTGTTATTGCGGAAGAGTCTGTGGATAATTCAGAGGAGTTGCACGACTACCTGGCGAGAGCTTCGGGAGACCAATATCTTCTTGGTGTTGGGAAAGGTGACATCACGGGGTGAGCAGCTGAGACTTCCACTACCACGAGACTCCAGACTAACAGGCATTCATAGACCTGTCGTAGAATTGAATTTCATGGGGTATGCTAGTTTATCACAAATCGGTGAGTAACACTATGTTTTCATTCTGCGAGCCCCGCACGCTAGTCACGCACCCTTCCCGCCCTCGAGCATTTATCTCGATGTCTCTGTTCCTCCAAAGATCGCTTCTTTGCGTCATGTGGTTCTAATTGAACGCAGGCACTGGACTTCGGCAACGAATATATTCACGATCCTTCATTATTGGAAATGTCGACAAGCCAACAGATCGATTTGTGTATCTTGTGCTTGATACTCAATCTGGAGACACGGCAATCCGCAATGGAATTTTGGAAGGTGTTGCGGCTTTGGGATCTGATTATTCGATGTACAACCAGAGCAACATTGCAGTAACTGGTACTCATCAGCATTCTGGCCCTGGAGCATGGGTAAACTACCTCCTGCCTCAAATCACCTCCCTTGGTTTCGACAAACAGAGTTACCAAGCTATCGTGGATGGGGCTGTTCTTTCTATCCAACGAGCCCATGAAAGCTTGTCTCCTGGAACTCTCAGCTATGCGGACACCACCGTCGCAGATGCAAACATTAATAGTGAGTCTGCTATTCCCTGAACGAGCGGAAAGAAAGAAGGACAGAGAAGCTGACAATCAATAGGAAGTCTTTGGGCATACCTCGCAAATCCTGCGGCCGAGCGAGCACAGTACACTGATGACACTGACAAGACTATCACTATGCTTCGTTTCCAGCGTGCCTCGGATGGGTTGAACACTGGAATTCTGGCATGGCACAGTGTTCACGGGACTTCCATGTTGGAAAATAACACCCACGTGACTGGAGGTATGCAAGCCCCTGACTTTGGGAAAGCCCGAACTGACACAATCCTAGATAACAAAGGGCTCAGTGCGTATTTGTTTGAAGAAGCAATGAAGTCGGACGCCACTGCGGCTCCAGGATTTGTTGCTGCCTTCAGTCAAAGCAGTGTCGGAGACACCACTCCTAACACCCTTGGTGCTTGGTGTGACGATGGATCTGGTGAGATGTGTACCTTAGAGAATAGCACGTGCCAGGGTACCAGCGAGAACTGCCACGGTCGGGGTAAGAGTACTCCATGAATTCCAACTCTACATGCTGATCCTTCGTCAGGCCCCGAATTCCAGAAGCTTGATCTTGGTGTCTCGAGTTGTTATGAAATCGGTCGCCGAGTCTATGCAGCCTCAAAGTCACTTTACGTCAGTCATTATCCTTCAGATCTTGAGACTTAGGAATTAACATTCTCCTAGGATTCTTTTGATAGCGTCGCAACTCCGGTCTCAGACCCAAGTGTAAAAGCATATCATACATTCAATGATATGCAATATTACAACTTTACACTTCCGGACGGAACAGCTGCTCAGACATGCCCAGCAGCCTTGGGATACTCTTTTGCAGCTGGAACTAGCGATGGCCCGGGCGCTTTTGACTTCACTCAATCTGATAACGACACCAACGCCCAGAATCCATTGTGGGTGATCGTCTCCTCGGTCATCAAAGCTCCAGGCCCGAAGCAGGTAGCCTGTCAAAGTCCCAAGCCTGTTCTTTTGGACGTTGGCGAGCTCAGCGTCCCATATCCCTGGTCGCCCAATATCATCGATGTGCAAAGTCTCCGAGTCGGCCAGCTCATCATGATCATCAGCCCAAGTGAAGCAACAACCATGTCCGGCCGACGATGGAAGGCTGCCATCTCAGCAGCAGCGACGAACGCGTCCATCACGGCTATTACACCGAAGGTCGTTTTGGGCGGACCCGCTAACACATATGCTCACTACCTGACCACAAGAGAGGAATACGGAATTCAACGATACGAGGGCGCTTCGACTCTTTATGGCCCGAATGAGCTTGATGCCTACATATATCTTTCGACCAGTAATCTCCAGTACTTAGCCGCAGACTCCTCATCTCAGCCAGCACCAGGGCCGACACCTCCAGACAACCGTGACGATTCCATCAGCCTTATTACACCCGTCGTTTACGATGGCACTGATATCGGCAAAAGCTTCGGACAAGTCCTCACTCAACCAAGCTCCTCATACGTTCGCGGGGCTGTTGTCAACGCGACATTCGTTGGCGCGAACCCTCGCAATAATCTACGTCTGGAAGGCACGTTTACCGCCGTCGAGCAGTACGTGAGTGGAAACTGGACCACCGTGAGAGACGACAGCGATTGGTTCTTGGTCTATACTTGGACCAGAGTCAACGGGTTGACGGGGACCAGCAACGTGGTCATCAGCTGGGAGACGGAGACATATGCAGACCCGGGCACGTACCGGATTAGGTACAATGGGGATTCAAAGAACTTATTTGGGACGATAACAGCGTTTACGGGTGTTAGTAATAACTTTACCCTTAGTTAATTATAAGGCATGATGGATATTCAAGGGCTTGGAGTTAGGAGTGAGGTACAAATTGGGAAGGAGGATAGTAAATATTAATGTTTTCTCTGCAACAAGTCCCTTTTTCCCTTGTGAGCTTTCTCTTGATAGTGTCGCACGGCGTCAAGCAGCAAGCAGCTGCAAGGACCACAATACTCAATCCACCTGCTTCGAGTTGGGGCTTGGAATTTCGTCTAATTATATATATAAGAAGTCGCCTCGATGAGAAAGCAGCAGTTATCTCCTCGTCATCCTCAACCCGGCGCTTCAGATGTCCATTCATGTCGCTGCCTGCGATCACGTCTTCTAAGTACACACTTTCACAACCTCGCCACTAACGATAGGAGTGGCATTGGCACCCATGGTCACAACATACAACTCGTCCGTCTCGACCCCATCCTTTCTCGCGAACGCGGCAGCAGTAGGCGATGTCAAGTCAGTCACTACGACTACTTGCTCTCCGGTCACGAGATCAAGCCTAACCAAGTTCTCCGGGTGATCAACGAGCCAGGCATACTGACCAGAGCTGGGAATGGCAAAATCGTCGAAGTCAGTGTTGCCGGGCAGCTGCGTGGCAATGATCTTCATCTCATCCCCAAGAAGCGTCCCGTTTGCCGAGATGGGGACGCTGCCAAAGGTGAAGTTTGCCGAGGTGGCAAAGTACAGAACTTCTTCGTGGACGTGCACGCCGTTGATGCCGAAGGCGATGGCGGTTGTTGGGAGGAAGTGGGCGTCTTCTAATGCGATGCTGGAGTTTCCGGTTTTGGCATCAACTTTCCATACGGCACCGAGTTTGGCATCAGCGACGAGGAGCGTGTCTGAGTAGTTTCCCGTGAGGGTCGTCAGGCCGTTCAACGCAAGGCTACCTGGAACCTCGGCGATGATGGAGGATGTTGGCGGGGATTCATTGAAATCCAAAGACTGAATGGTGTAGGTAGACGTGGTGGAGTTCACTGCGTTTCCAACAACAAATGCAAAGACGTCTGGCTGATACTCAGTGATGCCGTCTAGCTTGGTGCCGTTTGGAAACGTGTACACGAGGGTAGCGTTCGGGTTGGGACTTGATGGGTCGAGCGAGTACACAGCCGGCGAGGTGAGTAAGTTGAGAAGGATTTGGCCATTAGAGCGGACTGCAACATTCTCAATATCGATGAAAGTCTTGTTGGAAAAGGTGAAGACTGTTTCGCTGGGGAGGATGGTCGAATTCGAAATTGCTGAAATGCACGAGGGGCCGATGGCCAGCAGTGCGACGCAAATTTGTTTGAGCAACATAGCGAAGGTTTATTGGCTTGAAACGCGTGGAAAACTTAAAGCAGATTGATGGAGGCGTGAAGTATAAATACCGGTATGGGCAGCGGCAATGCCGATCACCTGTGGGGCGCCGCGTGTATAATGGATACTACCTTCCTTTCAAATTTCCGCTTCGCTAACAGATGATGATCCTTGTTATAATAGAAATTGTTCTATGAGAAAATTAGAAAATATCTGGCATAAATGCAGCTTAGCTAATAGAAGTGGTTTGCAGGAATACAAAATATAAATCCCCAGGGCACTTCCCCAGGGGGGTCTAATCAGGTTTCACTACAAGGGACGGTTCGTACGCTACTGGAGTCCCGCGATCGGGTGGAGTCTCTCTCTCTTTCCAGATTTGGAAGTCTAAGAATCTCTTTCTAAAGTTCATTATAAACATGACTTTTGGGAACGCATTCGGCATGCCAATTGAAAAAGTTAGAAACGCAACTGCTATATTTAGTCCAATTTTACAAGGTCTCCAAAATGTATATATTCCAAGCAACGAAAGCTCATTTCTGACATCAAGGCGACAACCATTGTTATTGATAAATCAACATAGATGAGAAAGCTTTTGATTAATTACTATCTGCGTAGTCAAGAGGCGAATAGCTTCATATTTGCCCGCATCGACGAGCAAGCTAGTCCGACTGCGGCTAGCGACATTTTGACCTGCTTACCTCCCTGGGCAAAGTCACCACGAAACTTCCAATTTACATCAGCAGAATAGTTACGAATGATGCCACCAGGCATACCGCATGGAGCCAGTAAGCTTTTGAGCCCTCTCCCGTGCCAGATCAAGTGTTGACCTCTCGTGACTGTGCAGCGCAGCAAGGTTTGGCATTTATCAACAGCGGCCCCCACGACCCGCCGGATCCTAAAGCTCGACGGCTGATCAGAAGTCATGTCATGCGCGGAAAGAACCAAAAGGCTGTAGCTACCGTGCCCAAAATAAAGTCCTGGATCAACCAGGAGAGCCAGTGTTCTCAGATGAGCTCGGGCTTGTACTTTCCGCTGGAAATGCAGATCGGGTCGAATCTACCACTAACCCAGTTTGCCTGTGATGTGCCGCCATATGCATTAGATCTTATCTTCCAGTGTAAGTTACATTTCTACGTTTGGCTGGCGTACTGATTGTGGTTCTAGTTTTCACAACTCTAGGCGGGGCGATGTATCCCATCACTCTGTGTCTATCATTTGACGTAAAAAGCCTGATGTGGATCGAACACCTCGCCGTCGACCCATTATACTGCAATTCTGTCCTATGGATGGTCCAGTCTTACTTCGACTGGATGAGAGGCTGCGGGACCTCACATGTCCAGATGCAACATGCCAGTGAGACGTTGAACTTACTGCAGTATCGACTGAGTGATAACCGCTTGGCTGTCTCGGAAGTCACAATTAGTGTGGTTATGTCTCTGGTAATGATGAATGCCCTGATGGGCGATGTTGCGGTGGCAAGGAAGCATATGCTGGGCTTGTGGGAGATGGTGGGGTTGAGAGGTGGGGTGGGGACGTTTGGGAATGGGCAGATTCGGGTTAAAGTTTGCAGGTTTGTCACTGCACGAAGATAGTTCCATCTGCTGACGAAATGTAGAGCCGACCTGACTGTAGCATTGCTCACAGGTAATAAGCCATTGTTCTTCTCAGAAGGGGTTTCGTGGGAGCCATACATTGCGAAATCCCAAAATACCCCCTTGCCTCCGCCTTTCGCGGCACTGGATTCGAAGCTGAGCCACATTTGGGCCGATCTCCGAGAGTTCTCTAGATCTGCGAACCTTGCTTTTCAGACCGGGCAGAAAATGGACTGTACCCTCTTTCAGGAGGTTCTAGTCTCCGTCCAGTATCGACTGCAGCTACTCGAAATGGTTACCGGGCCACTAGATGAAGCAATGCAGGTTGGGATGCTGGCTTTCAACACAGATATATTTTTGCAAATGCAAGGTCTGGAAATTCGCTTCGGGAGACTTTCCTCGCGGATCAGAGATTCCTTACTCGGATTGAACGACACTTTTCTATTGACATTTAAGCTATGGCTTCTGTTCGCAGCACAGATGTGTATTGGTTTTGGTACCGAAGAATTGTGGTTGAAGCGTGATATTAGCGAGACACTTGAAGCTCTTTGCTTGACGTCGTGGAAAGCTACGAGGGATATATTGAAAGACTACCTCTGGATCGATGTGCTGCACGACGGTGGTGGGAGGAAAACCTTTCATGCTGCGATTAGCGGCTCATGAGGAAGTCGGACATTGAAATGGTAGAGGTATGGCATATTGGCATTGGTCATACTACAAACGCGCGCCGATCGAGGGTCAAGGCCCTTCAATACTTCAAGCTTTCCAGCACTTTCAAAGGACCAGCAAACTCAAGCTCCTTCATCGTCTCATCCCACAGCCGCTGGCCGACGGTACCGCCATCTGGTGCAGTGACCAGCGCCGCGAACCTGTCAACCGAAATATTAGCAACGCAATTCTGGGTTTTATCGAGGACGACAACTTACGGGCTAATCCCCCAATCACTCACGAAGCAACCATGCGACTCCCACCCCTTCGTCACCGCAGCGTCAATATACGTCGACGCGCCCAACTCAAGAGTACGCCCCGCAACCCTCTTCATAATAGCCATAACAACAGCAGGAGCTCCAGTAGTATCACGATTTAGACCCGAGCCTTTGCAGAGACCCGGATCGATAACGTTGACCATCACATCCTTCGCGTTGACGAAGTTGACTAGCTTCGCAAGGAAATAATGTAGAAGCAGCTTTGAAACCCAATACCTCTCTGAGGGGTCCCATTTTGCGTTAGTATTGAACGATTTCAAGAGTGGGACTTCGTTGCGGTTGGGAAATTTGGCGAAGAGTGCGACGCCGGAACCGACGATTGTGAGCCGGCCGGGCAATGACGGAGGCGATTTTGTTTTGAGGGCTGGGAGGAGGAGGATGCTTAGGAGGACGGTGGAGAGGTACTGCGACGAATAAGGATTAGCATTGGGGTCTTCAATAATGGCCATATACATATATCCTTGGTCTCTTGTGATGTGGGATGCGGGATCTTACGTTGACCTGAAGGACCTCCTCGTTGCCCGTACTTTCCACAACGCTATAGTCCTGCTTCACAATACCGGCGTTCAAGATAGCAACATCAAGTCTGGTAAGATCCTTCTCCACGCGGCGAGCAAAGTCTTGTATGGACGCATAGGAGCTCATCTCAAGCATCCATACTTCAATCTTGGCTCCTGGATATTCGGTGCGAAGTTTCGACGCAGCATCTTCGCCTTTCTTGGCCGAACGGACAGCGATAATCAGGTGTGGTAGCTTCAAGAAGAGGAGCTGGCGACAGGAATGGAAACCGAGGCCAGTGCTGGCGCCGGTGACAATGGCGACTTGGCCGAAAAGGTTGGTGTCTTTTGGAGGTTGGACGGGTTTTGCGTGGAACTGGGATTTGTAGAAGAGCTTTGGCATGCTATCATGGCTTGGCTGCATTGAGAGGGACTTGGAAGAAGTCATTTTGGTTGATGTTTGATGGTTCCTGTCCTGTGTTCAAAAATGTAGAATATATAATAGAAAGATATAAACAAATTGAAGTCATTAGATTAGGAGAATGAAGGGATATAAGTATTGATTTCAGGACTGCCATGACGATTCACGATAGTTACGGACTTTAATTCGGATAAAAGAAAATATCGAATAGTCACGGACATAAGATATACTAGAAATCAACGCGAAGTGTGAGAACATGAAGTAGTTGTTGGCAACTTACTGGATGCTTGTCCCAAAGAGGAAATCGGTCAAGTCTTGGCATTGCGGCCCTGGCTCATGCGGGGCAAATCTAGGGGTAGATCGGTGAGGTTGCCCCGGCTGGCTGACTGGATGACCAACTCGGTCCCATTTCCGTCCGTCGTGATAAATGATAAACCCAAAAATTATTAATAAGCACTCGCCTTGAAAACATGTGTCTGTGATATTCCTACACTTCGATTATTTGATCATCTTCGTCCTCGCTGTCTTCTTCCACCTCCTCTACTTGGCCCCTGTGCCAAGTTCCTGCTTCTCCGCCCTTCTGTGGCTTCCCAGCTATTCGACTAGGATTTGATGGCAAAGCAGTCATTCCCCAATCAGAATTCTCCTCGCCCTCTTCGTCTCTCATCAATACCTGCACCAACCTATCACAAGCCTCCCTCACCTCCTCGTTCTCGACCCTCAAATGCGTCTCCCGGATTATGGGGTACACTTTGACCTCCCTCAACGTATCCCTTCCTTCTCTTGTAGTGGTAAGAAGTGTAAGAGTTTCAACATGCGTCTGTATAATCGTCGGATCCGAATCTCTTTCCTTGTCTGGCGGCAAAAGTTGTAAATCGGGTAACATGGACAGCGTCTCCTCCTCATCATACTCCTCGTTTCCCGTTATAGGTAACAACAAATATGGCAAGATGTTTATCTGATCCTCAGCCAAAAATGCGGGATGCTCTTCTATTTCAAACGCGACGTTCTTGATCGTAGACGCCACGCCTTTCCTTCTAATATCCGATTTATGTTCCGTGAAAACGGTGAGTTTCGTGAGGGGTACCACGTCGTCGTAGGCTTGCTTTGTGATAAAGTATTTCCGGCCTTCCGCGTGTTTTGCCACATCCGCGAAAAAGTAGGAGAGGTAATCGAAATCTGCGTCCTTGTTGTAGGTCCCATCCGCCCCCTTCACGAAAAGATCAAGCAGTTGATCGAAAGCGATATTATTCGACTTGAGGTTGTCGGGGGCTGGTCTTTCCAGAGATAGTATGTATTTCAGTTCGTCCCATTTCGCCAGATTTGCAAGGAGCATGGCAAGTAAATTCGCATTTGGTTCTTCGGGGTTCTGCCACGCCAGAAGGTCATTATCATGCAACAACCCATGCAAATGGGGGACTAACATACTGTTACGCGCCCAAGTAATGTGTTTATAAACTCTTTATCCGACGCTAGGTTTTCCAAAATCTCTTGGTCCGTCGATAGGTTTATAAGGATCGTAATCGCATTTTTGGCAATTTCCTGAAACTCGTATTAGTCGCGTCTTTAACGGCATTCGAGGCACCATCCACCTTATAATCCCTGACTAATAACTTGAGATCTTTGATCGGCAGAAGCTCATTCGTCTTGAAAATTGCAGGCTGAGAGAGGGAGAAAGGAACAAGGTTCTCGACGGCTGAGGCGCAAATCAGTGTTGATTTGCCGCGGGGCTTTTTGCGAACGTACCTAATTGTCGCACTTGCGTGTTGCCGTGAGAGACAAAATCTACAAGCTGCAGTAAATATTAGCTTTATCCGATATATAGAAAAGTAGCCAGACGTACCTCTTCCAGTTCTGTAGGCATTTTGGTTGTGGTGTTGAAGCTTAGAATCCTCGTCAGCTCGAAAAGGTGGAGGGGTAGATTTATTTTTATTCTGCCGTCTCACCGCCTTGCTTAGTAATTCATATTCGCCCCCCTTAATCTAGAAGTCGCCTTCGAACTTTTCCGTATCCATACCTGCTCCCGTTTCGAATCTTCACCAATTTCATGACTTGGTTCGACCATCAATAATTGTTTGCTGGGCCGTTTCTGTCTGTGACAGTAAAAGACAGAAAATGCTCTCATGTTCCAGTGCACGTGAAAACCTATGCGAGCGAGCAACCGGGAGCAATTTCCTTAGAGGGATCCAGTGGGGATTCGAAGTTCGAAAAAATAAAAAGACTTTGAGTCTGCTTTAGAAGGTTCCGTTGGAAGGCCCGTGTTAGGGACAACATTCCTTGCATGTGAAGAATAGTTTTCTGTAAATTTGCGCGTCTTGGAATGGCCTTTCATTTATGAACATCTGGATTTAATCTGTGTTTTTTCCAAATGCGAGAAAGATTCCATCTTGCCAGCCGTTCAGTCAACGGTGGGGATGTTCATGGTTCATGTTCAGGGAACCAGAGGGGTACGCAACGGATTGAATATTTTGTCACACTATGTTGTGAGCTACCTTTGACAAGAGTCAAACAATTAAGGGTGCTTTGCAGTTCACAAAATATCACAAGAGTTACGTGAATGTGGTGCAAATGAATAGTATTCTAAGCCCCAAATAGCAACGCCGTAACCCATCCTTCGCAGTCGTTCAGTGTCGACAGCAAAAGTAGCCCATTATGAAAAGACTTCCTTCACTGAGATATCAACCCGAGATGACTCCCAAACCCCATCCTGCACCTTTCCACGCCAATGTCAAACTTAAGCGCAGTAATCGTTTCCAGGAGGATAGCCAAGGCGCCATCCAGCCTTACACGACTGGCCTGAAGCCGGGCAGTCAACGGTGAATACGGTAGCACCGCCACCATTACAACCGTAGATGTTGTTGGGGTTGCAGTCTCCCGTGAGGCAGTTGGGACCATTACAGATCTCAAAGCCACAGAACAAGCCGACGGAGTTGTCGTGACAAAGGCAGGGAGGTCCCTCGGCCGCGCGGGTGTCGAGGGCTTGCTCGACGACGGCGGAGCCGGCGGTGGTATCGGTAGGGATTGCCATAGCAAGGCCAAAGAAGCCGACAAGGGCGATGACGACGGTGGAGAATTGCATGATAACTGTCGGTGTTGATGTGAGTTTGTTTTGAGGTTTTTAGTGCTGCTATTTGTCAGATGGGGATGATTACACCACCAAGGAAGTACTTACAAAGGTTTCTTGAGGTTATGTTTATCGAAGTTGGAGGTTGTGGTTGTGAAGATTATTGAAGAGGTGGGAGGAGCCCTCCTTTTATAGAGGAGGGGGAGGGGGCTCGGTCCCTCGGAGTCCTGAGGCAGGGAAAAGCAAGTCGTATTCACTCGGAAACCTGCCCAGAAAATGTGCATCTATATTAAATTCTTCTTGCTGTCGCATCTCTCATGGTAATGTGAATTTGGAGATTGATTTGGAGATTCATTGTTCACACCTTCAAATCCTTTGATCTTCTACCAACCTCTGCCTTGTCAGGCATCTTGCTCCTCTTGGCACAATTTGATATCGGGACTTGGCTCTTAAGTGAATTTTCGTATATTGAATGAATCATCAACAAGTTCTACCATATGATTTCCCACTAAGCTAGGTCTCACCTCCAGTACCGTTTGCCGTTCTCCAAAATTTGAGAATTGATTATCCACCTAGTTTTTACTGCCTCACTACACTTGAAAATATGCTTCTAGGGTGCTATGATATCCTCTCTTGGTTCCCCCTACCCACATATTCTTACTCTTCAAACCATTTAGTGGTAACGCTGACATCCTCCCTCCCAATTCTCAATCCGTTCCCCTTAAAGTTCGGGTCTTCGTACCCAATAGCAACCCCACACAAAACCTGTAATTCCTCCCCAATCTCCAGCTCCTTCTTTACAGCCTCGGGATACCCCGCCAAACTAACCTCCACACAACTCTGCAACCCCCTCTCCGTCAACCCCAACAGCAGCGTCTGCAAATACATCCCCACCCCCATACTATCCACCAGTCCCAAGGCTTTATCCATACAAACAATTGCCACAACAGGCGCACCGAAGAACTCCCAGTTCCTCAACACAGCAGCTTTGCGGCCAGCAGCGTCGTCGCGCGCGATGCCCATGCCAACGTTGTAGACTTGTTTCCCCAGGTCAGTGCGGTAGTGCTTGAAGGCATCAGGGAGAGCGGGGATATTGGGCTCGGATACTTGAGCGACGGTCAGCAAGGCAGTGGCAAGACCCGTGTGAGCGGCGCCTGTGGCGATGAAGAGGCGCCAGGGTTGGATGTTGGAGTTTGAGGGGGAGT
>QGMK01000661.1:0-19264 GCA_007825345.1 Lachnellula suecica
ATATTATATTTGAGTTAAATACAAAGTTTTATCTAATAAGAAAAAGTCTAGTCTTATATAAAGCTTTTATAAAAGTTAGATCAACTAAATCTTTTAAATCCTTGAATAATTTAAAAGATCTTGAAAATCTATTTATATCATTGCTATCCCGTAATTCCAACTATTAGTACACCTCTAACCCGAGGTAGCCCCGTTTGTAACTAATAAGATATATAAAGAGGAATATCCCTGGGGTTCTTTTGTCGTTCCTTCAAAACGTTTGAGCCTAAGGTCCCCAGGTCATGTGTTTCGTAACAAGATGCTCCCTCGAAGCTTTTGAAATCACTCACCACAACGTCGAAGCTGGCGTTCCCAGATAGCGAAGAAGAAAAGGGCAATGAATTTGCAAGGGTTTTTTTGGGATGTTGGAGGGGTTGGGTGGCTTACTTGAGTACTGCCGCCAGGATATCTTCAAAATTTTCTGGCTTGGTAGGTTCGTCGGCATCAGATTTCAAGGGATACTCTTGTCGACAAGAAAGTTCAAGGGAACTTTGACAATGTGCACACTCAAGGGAACGCGCATATTGTTGACTACATCAAGGGATGTTGCTTAGCTCCGGTGAGAGTGTCTGTTTCTGGAGTGAATATGTATTCTAGAATAAAAATGTAACTTTTTGTGCTCATAACCATCGATGTCCCTCTTGTGATTAATGCGAGTTTTCGAACTTCCCTTCATGTGTTATGAGAATCGCGTGCTTCGCGACTGTGTCTCCCTTCTTCCCCTCAATCCTCTTTGTCTTGGCTTCGGGCGTTGCTGACATCCCACAGGAACAGACGCGCTACCTCTACCCATCACTAAGTTGCGGCTTGTATGCTAGAGGCCACTACATCACATGGTGCAGACCAAAATATCAAGGGATTCAATCAATTTCCGGACGTCATCAAGGGGTACTCTTGAAGGGAGAACCCTTCAATGGACTCGTTCGCGGGACCTTCGCACTTGCATAAGGCGCGCGTTCTACAAGCTTTTGGTACCTTTGGGGTCTTTTCAGAGCCGAGATTGAGACCAGCGCAAAAGTTGAACGTGATTGTGCTCGGGAGTTGTGATGAGAGCGTGTGTGTGGGAGGGCGCGAGGCTCTCTAGGGGAAAGCATAGGTCGTATTTGAATAATTTATTTAATGTATGAGCTTCTCTGCCACTCGCCACTAAAGTCTCATATTTGTAATCTCAAGACTAATCCCATTTGTACTCAAATCATACGAGGAAAAGGTATCATTTTTCTATTGAATTCTAGATTCACCCAAAGGCCACAGTCTGTCCAGGTCCTGCATCCCACCTCGCATCGAACCCTCACCCCCCCCCTCCCCCCAATCTCCCTACCTCCACACTACCACCACCAGACAACTCCACCTCATCCCTCTACGCATCAAAGCAAGCGCAGATATCATTCGCTCAAGAATCCTCGTCTCAGCTACACTGCTGCCGACTGGGGAGGCCATCGACATGCTGAGCTTTGCAGTTGCCGTCGCCGAAAAGCTCATCCTGCAAAGTACGAGCTCTGGCAACAGGCGCCTATGAGCTAGAGTGCGGAATCTCTCCAAGTAACGAGCATATTGGTGCACGGGAATATGAAGTGACGCGACTCAGGATGCCGAAGATCTTGTCCTCTGCGTTCAACCGATCTTCGAACTCCAGGATTTCGTCCCAAGAAGGTGCGTCAGAGAGTCCAGTCGATGACCTATGGAAAGTTTTCATGCTTATACATGATTGACACGTTGTTACAAGACGCGCCTCCGATCAAACGCCAGTTCCCAAGATTTTCAGATGATTGACCTTGCAGAAACCCTTCCCTTGCATTCTTCCTGCCAACGAGATCTCCCAGGAGGATTCATGATGGGCTGTAGTCGCGAGCATGATTGACACGTTATTACGGGACGCCTCTCCGTGCAAACGCCAGTCACCAAGATTTGGTACACTTTTCAAATGATTAACCTCGCAGAAACCCTTCCCTCGCAACCTCTCCGTCGCCAAAAGCTAGTGCAGCACGCTCGAAGAGTCTCGCGGCAGGGTTCATGATGGGCTGTAGTCGCAATAACTTGTGCTGGAGCTGCTTGTATAGGAGCCGTCGTCGCGGCGAATGGCATAGCCATACACAGCATGCAACTGGCACTCTTCTGGCTTGACGAATCCAGGAGAGACAGGGCTGAGTGGGTATTCGGCTGCAGAGGGTCCGTAGCTCAGAGCCTGATTACTGTGGGCCGTGATATTGCTCCAAGTATCCAGGCTCGAGCTGGAGCTCCTTGGATTACGGTTGTTGTTGCCAACATTGCCCATAACAGGGCGACCAGTACGCTCGCTGCCTGTTTGAGACTCAACGTTGCCAGAAAGGAAAGGTTTTTGGTACAGCCATTAGGCGTGGGTAAGGGCCTCGTCCGAGAAAGACGGTATGTGTCCAGAAGAGGTTCCATTGCTTGCATTTCTATTTCTCACAGGGGTAGAAACAACCGGCGTACCCCGTCAAGACACCAGAGATTGTCCCGGTCCAATGCCGCATGGTTCGTGTGCTGAGTGACTCTGGAGTATGGAGAGGCAAGAACATCAAGTTTGAAGTTTCTGCAGGGGCTGTGGTGGCTTTCTTGTCAACAGGTCGAGTAGCAGCTACTGCTTTGTTGTGGGAACAGAAACCTTCAATTGCAAAGTTAGCAACAAATACAAATGTATTTCGAGACATTAAAGATTTAGGGATGAAGAAAGCTTACGTGGAAGATTCTCGAATTTGCGCATGAAAACAACCGGAAGGCATACAGAACACGAGCCGAGAAACAACCAAGGCAATCTTGATTCTATTATGCTATGCTCGCTGTTGAGAGGCAGTAAGTCTCCGCAGTAATTGTGCTGGAGAGCGCGCTTGTTGACAACCCTCAAGACTGTCCACGATGATGAGAAATAGGAGACGAGTTAAGCGAGGATTGTTGCTGGCAATGAGGAGGTCGTTAGTTGCCCATAGCCAAAGGATGCGCTGGACCGAGAGCGTATGGATGACCAACCTACATGTCACAACTCCAAATTGGATTTGTTGATAATGCGGTGCGTAGTGTAAAATTTTCCGTAAACACGTCGCGTAAAAGTCTCAGTCGTGATTGGGGTGCTCCCACTTCAACTAGAACCTGCCAAAAATTTGCACAGCCAGCGACGACTTCAAACATTTATTATCCAAAAACTTAGAGAGAAAAGAATGGCAAAAAACTTTTAGCTCTCTTAGATTTGATGTCATCCTTAGTGCAGGGGCCATGCTAATCTTCTCTGTATTGTTTTAAGTTGACCACTAGCGAAGAGTTAGAATTCGTAACAATGATCAAGGTCGGGAAAACTTACAATGCCCGAGGGCGAAGTTTGCTTGTCTTATTCAATTATATATGCCAGCCCCAAGTCTCGGCCCGAGAATCATGGCACGTGAGAGAATACGGTGGTGCTTTGCAGCTGCGGCGTCAATAGCGATTTGTCAACAGACTCAAGACGTGCTGAAGGTTTGATCACGTTACCAATAGCCTGAATATCTGGTGTCTGCTGCTCTGTGTTGCCTTTTGCAGTGAAAAGTCTCACAGTGGATCTCTTTTCCTGGAGAGGAACAGTTTGATTACTCGAGACAACAGCTGGGCTGTCTGCGACGGAGTAGCCTGGTCATTGTTATTGTCCTCCACGTTTCTGAAGGCGAGATAAGTCTCTGTAGTAGTCTTGACAGTGTTCATTGGGCCGGCGGCGGTGGTTTTGGTGATCTGTTTCGACTTTGCGGCGGGAGCTTAACATAGTTGGGAAGTTTTGACTGCTGAGAGAGTCTTGACCTCAGACTTGGATTTCTTGTCCATTTTCGGTGCTTCTGTCTTGGACATGATGTTTGTGGTGGATGCCAAACAAAGGTGGCTCTGAAGTAATAGGTCTTTGTAGTAATTGTGCCTGTATACATTTGGTGGAGGTATCTTTGGCGTCCTGCTTCAACTTGGCGGCGGTAGCCTGAGATGGTCCAGTGGTGCTTGCGTCCCTGACTGCGGAGAGAGGTTTGACCTCAGACTTTGAAATCTTGTCCGTCTTGGTGGCTTTTGTTTTGGACATCGCCAGACTTTGCCGTAGATCGGCTCTGTCCTCTCCATCTTTGATGGTATCCTCCGAAGAGGTAAGTCTCTGAAGTAGTTGGGTTGGGTGAGGGGCACAACGGTTGTCGGTGACATCGCGCTGGTTAACGATGCTCTGAATGGAACGAAGGATGGCTCGGGGTGCTGGCTTGTGGCAGTCAAGCGTTCAAAGCGACGTTGCTTATTGATCCGTTAGGTGTGGGATTTCCTCAAAGAAGTGGACTCGTACGGGAACTCCGTGAGTTTAGGAAGTATCAGGGCTTCCAGTGGAATTAACTCATCGGGACACGGCTTTGCTGGAGTGAGGTTTGGGAGTTTTTACTTCAGGGGCTCCAGATCGCGTCGAGTGCCATCAAAGTCCTTTGAAAAAAGCCGCTCGGCTGAAACTCGTCGACCAAATCCTAGTAGCTTATTAAAAAAGCGATGGAATTCGTATTTTTTCTTCAACTTACATCTGGCCCATATTTGAGGCAAGTTCCATTCTCAAATGAAAATAGTCTTTGAGTGCTTGCAGGTCCGACACGGTTATGTTGCCTTATAGATCATTAGTATCACTCAATTTCTCGTAGAAGCATATTTTTGACTTACTGAGAAGCAAGCTGCCGAACAAAGACCTTGCGACGATTTGGTGAGCATATCGGTATGTTGTCGCTGATAGGAGCCGATTTGGGGACGGGGCAGCAAACATAGCTAGTCTTTGTGCATGATAACAGACTGCTGTAGACTGCATCCATAACAGGCGTAGCGCTGATCATACGTCCTCCAAAATATATTGATGATCGCATCGTCCAGGTTCTTTGCTATTGAGGTTGTCAGCATGCTCTTGCTTATAGATATGGCAGCAAACATACATAGCCTTCGTGCGCGAGAACAAACTGCTGTAGACTGCATCCACAACAGACGTAGCGCTGATCATTCGTCCTCCAAAATACATGCCGTCAAGAGTATCGGCATGTTGTTGCGGATAGGGGCAGGCTTGTGGACATGGTAGCAAACAAAGTCTCCGTCCTAAGAAGAGTAGCAAGCTGCTGAACAAAGACTGTGCGACGCTCACGCTCATCCTCTGCAGGTGTCAAAGGTGGAGTGCTGTCTCGCTTTGGGCTTCTGCTGCCACAGCGTGCAGCGGGCCCGCTTCCCCTTCGCTCGCCTCTTGGCTTTCGATCTGCATCATCGCGGTCGCGGCGATCGGATTCTTGGGGGCGGTAATATCAGTTTGGGCTCCTAGAGCGTTCGAAGTAAGTCTCTGTAGTAGTTGTGCTAAATGGATACGAGAACAAGTCAGCGTGGTGTTTGTCACTTTTGTCCAGAAGCATTGGAATATGCCTTTTCTCCTTCGACGATGAAACTGACCACCGGTCTCTGATTCGAGATGTTGCGGGAAGAAAATAAGGAATGCAAACATGAGGAAAGGGAGAAGGGGAATGTAAGAAAAGTACCTACTCTTTTGTGTTTTGAAAATTCATCGAGCATTCTTCGAGGTCCGGCCGTGACAAACACCTGAAACTTTCAAAGCCCAGAAGCCATCCTTGTCATTTTGTATCTCGGCAGCCAGTCGTCTGACGGCTTGGTCGCGTTCTTCGGCGGAAAGTGGGCAAGTGTGGTTGAGGGATCGAATTTGATGGGGATGAGAGTACGCTTCGATGTCTTGTCCTGATCTTTTTGGTCGGACTGGAAAGCCTTTGACTTTAGTGTTAGCAAGGCAGGCAGTATTTCTAAGATTGTGAACTTACCATTACATTATTACGGTAGAAGTTCTAACTTAACGAAAGTCGCCAAGCTGAATTGGCTGCCTCCCAAGAGGTAAGTCTCTGTAGTGGTTGTGCCGAGCACGAAACGCGATCGTGGCACGGCTTTGGCGGAGAGAGTTTTGGCTCAGTACTGTGGATCAGGTTAGCAGGAAAGGATAAGATGAATAAAATTGTTGTTCTAACGGTAGGTTGCTGTTATAATGGACTTTGCGCCGCATTATTGAGAGGGTTTGGGTTGTTTGGTGTGGATCTGCTGAGAAGTCATGTCCAGAGACGAATCAACGAGTCGAGATCGACAGCAACACAGTGAGTAGGCGTTGAAGGGCATTATCGGGTATAACGCAGAGCTGCACAGGCTGTGGTCTTGAAGAGCAGATCTCCCGGCAGCACAGGAGGCAGTGAAGGGAATCATCGGGTATAACGTTCGGAGCCGCGCTGTCGGTGGCATTTGAATGCGTATTTGCGGCCTTGCGATTCTTGCGATGGGTCAAACCATTCCATAGCTACACGTCCCTCGATACTGATGATGGCGTATCCATCATCGTCTTACACACATGCGACAGCTCTTCGTTGTTGCCAGGACAAGCTTGGGACCTGAAGCTCAAGTGTTTTGGCAGCACAGGGGGCATTGAAGGGCTCTATCGGGTATAATGTTCAAACCTGCTCAGGCTTGGGACTATAGCAGCACCAATGGATCGGTGAGCTCGAGGAGTCGATGGAAGGAGAAGGACACCAGGAGAAGCGAGGGGAGCGAGGTCGTGGGTGCTTGACTTGCGCCGTCGCAGGCAGGTCGAGTTCTGCTTCCACAGTAACAGCAATAAAGTTGCAGAAGAGATTCTCATGAAGATAGGGATGCTAGGAATAGAATGTAAGATGCAAACTAATGAATTGATGCCCTCACATTGGGGAGTTGATGAAGTTGGGGATGAGAACACGTTGTGCGACGATGACAGATGGAATTTCAAAATACCCTCATTGACAAGCGAGAAGTAGACAGAGTTGACTAGGCCTATTGTGGACGTGCGGGTAGAGTAATTGTGTGTATAGGTAGTAAAGGCCTTTAAAATACTCGCTAAAAGTACGGTCTCAGCAGAGAAACACCATACATCAAAATGACAAAGCTCCTCCGCTCTTCAAGATACCCAGGAAGCTTCATTGCTACAGCAGCATGCTCTCCTTGATGCAGTCTTAACTCCTTAACTTCGTTCACTATGGCGGTCAAAGCCATGCAGCTGCTTCCTTTCAACTCTTCCTTCAAGATCGGTCCGTTTTTCCCCAGTAAGTGCGCCCGTGATGCGTATCCGTTGCCTTAATGGGGAGCCGCCCTTGCCTGAAACTTTTCTAACTTACTTGCACGCGTAGAGCAGCAGAAGATAGATGAAATTGAGAGCGTAGAGTTGTAAAAATCAGATTCCGCCGCCCGCATTTCGAGGACGCAGGCTCGCAACACAGCGCTCCTACCTTAGACAGGCCTCGACCTACGCCGAAACAACCACGATGCCCATCGTACCAAGCCCAACAGCCTACCTTACAAAGTTGAAAGTGTCGCGCTTCATCATTGGCAAGAAGTTGCGAGGATACTCGCTCCTTCTTCGCATTTCGCGAGTAGGGGCTTTGCGGGACTGTGCAACGCCAGAGCGAACTCTGAATCTCTGTGAAGTAAGTTACTTCGCCGGAATCATTGGATATTAATAACCTCTGCGGCCTGCAGATCGAAACCCACCCCATTGAAGCTATTCGACATTACCTTCGTGGAGACAGCTTTCGCTTCAACCAAAATTTTACGCAACGGACCTGGACTCAGCTCTAAAGTCTCGAAAACTGATATGGACACCTGAACACCATGGAGATTATGAACCGACTCGACAAGAAGATGTGCGAGGGTGGTATTGGGGCAGGATTCTTTTCACGATCCGGCGTTTGGCAGTGGATCATACAAGCATACAGTTTGAGTTCAAGTCTTAAAAGTAAGTTGCTCTCGAGTATTAGGAGAAGAAGACTAACTAGAAAAGCAAAAGCAGATCATTCAACCGGCTCTTGACCACGCGCGCGCCCATCTTCGAATAAAGACATCAAAATCGACTAGTACAAGTCATGTCTTCGGATGTTAGTTTGCTCCGTAGCTCTGCCGGTCAAAACCTCCATGGACATCAAGCTATACAACAACCCTAATCGGGAGCTGCATGAGGCTATATTCCGCTCCAACGCTTTGCTCGGCAGTGTTCAGACTGTGGAACTGTCGAAAGCTTTCCATTAAAGACTCATTGCCGGCACGCCGAGGCACATCACCCGTTCGACCAAACAAACTTTGGGTCTCTGAGCTTTTCGGCTTTTTCCCAACATCAACCAGTAGAGGAGCTAGAGATACGGGACAGGGTGGTGGAGAAGGCAACTGCATCGTTAGAGTTAGATAGCACTTCCATTGGCCGTCTGTTCTCCTGGTGCTCAATCCTCGGAACCAGGTGACTACCTTTGGAAAAACGAATCCAATTGTGGCTAAGGTTTGACAAGCAATCACTTGCATTGATTCAAGACCAAGACTAAAGATGTACACGTTCAACCTCAACGCTTGGCTGCAAGTGATCTTAGATCTGAGAAGGCCCCGTCGATCTACGGTGAATTTCCTGTGCCCCCCTCCGCCATCTCCAATGGCCACCACTCGAACTTTCAGAACGACTTCGCAAGACGTAAGACCAGTTCGAGGGCATCAGAGATATGTGCGAAGAATGAAACTCCTGGAGAGAACAGCATGAAACTCGTTACTACTGATTCAAGCGCAACGGCATATCACACGTCGGGGCTGTCAGCGCTTGGATTGCCTCGTGCTATCTGCAACAAAAGGTTAGAAGTTCAGGATAGACTATCTATGGGGTTTCGAGAAAGACAACGTCATTAACTGTTACCAAGCTTCTAACGCGATTGCTTTTACCGTTGTTGGTATTAATGCATGAAGTTGACGTGCGTATTGCAAGAGGTAACTCTGCGGCATATCCTCAAATGTTGCAATGAAAAGCAATGGGAACACTTGTTTCACTACGGCGGAGAAACAATAGCCCTGCAGAAGGACGAAGGCAGAGGAGGCAGCGTGGCTCTAGATGCCACCGCTTTAAGTGGCCTGGAAAATTGATTCCTTTGTTGAGTAGATGGCTGGAGGTTCCGGCCGGGTCGACGAAAGTCTACTTGGGCCACTCGACCTCGACAACATGGCGAAACAGAAGAACGGCCCAGAACATACATTATCTCGAGTGACGTTCCTTCATCTCCGTCTGCATTCGCATTCACACTTTCTTTTTCCTCCACCATGGCTCGGCTCTGTCGAACTCCCCTAAAGGCTCCGTTTCTCGGTCAGCCTAGATTTTCGAGGACCAAAGAATCGATAGGTCACACTTTCATGGTTTGTATTCATACTGAAAATCAAAATCAAAATCAGTAGGACTTTTACCCTTGTGATCTACTGGAGTCTTTTATTCTCCACGAGTTTGTCTAGTCGATCTTGAACACCTCGGAGGATTTTGTGTTTGTACGTACCCACGAGGAGATTTCACCTGCAGAGTATGCTAACACGCAACAGCAACGATGTTGGAGGCGTGAACTTCAACAACCATTAACGGCTCGAGATGCGTTGATGAAGAAGCTTGCCGGACCGACGAGCCCGCCCCAACCAGCAGCCACGACAAGAGGCGCGAAATCTCAAAGCCAAAGACCGAGATCAAGCCTCTTCCTGTCAATGCCAAAAAGAGAAGTAGATGCGTTGTCCTCAAGAACATTTTTGGCCCCGCCATTGAGTGTGGAAAGCGGTTTGAATTTGCTTGAGATAGTCGTCGGAAGTGTTCCCAAGATTTTCAAGATTGGTGGATTAATTTCTGGTCGAATTTGCTCGCTCCCGTCGGCGCTTTTAATACCTTGAATGATCTAGAATCTAGCGGAGACAAAACAGTATATAGAATCCTTACAATGAGAAAGTCATGAGAAAGTCATGATTCATCCAGTAGAACGATCTGCAACAAAAGAGCTTCTGAATATCCCCACAATCTACTTAACAAAATTCAACCTGATAAGTGACTCACTATTTTGGAACCTGTGCAATGAAGAGCCCCATATAAACACTTTTCTCGCAATCTTTAAACAAGAAATTTGAGCCGGGGAGCGCTGATCATGTAATTGCCGAATATCAAATTAAACCTCTTCAACGAAGTCAAAGCCAAGCAAATATGACATTTTATATATGAGATCAGTGAACTAATGCTGTTGCCCATTGAATCTGTGGCTGAATAAGCACGAGGCTGCGCAAGATTGACTCCTTTCTCGCCAAGGCCTTTTTTTGGCTGTCGCACAAAACACCACGGCACAACACAATTTCCTCTCACCTCCTCTACACCATAACCCTACTTTCACAATTACACACTCGTTTCACGTCATAACTGACGAGTACAGGATGACCATACTGGAGCTGTGCTGGGGGCCGCTCTCCCCAGCATCACAGCTGAGGCTTCGTCACTGACCCCCACGCCTGCCTACTCGCCAGGGCATCGTTTCTTCCCCGAGCGAGCCGGATGGCTTCTCAGCCAGTTAGGATGAGGGAGAGATACGGGACGGGTTGGTAGAGAAGGCAACTACGTTGCTGGAGATGGCACTTCCGTTGACCCTCAAGACGGAACCCACTCTCGTAGCTCAAATTCTATGTCTCCTGAGAATGGTTAGAGATCGAGAGACAGGCGGTCCCGCGAGAGGAGTAGATCCCCATTTCCCCACAGCCAGTCTCGAGGCTCCAAACGTCCACGAGAGGATGAGTGCCCTGATAGGTCTCGAGACCCGTTCAATTCGAAGTGCACCGCGATAACCCGGCAAGATCACTGTCTGAGTCTGCCTCTACTCATTCCACGACCACTCACGCCATCTGTGCTCCTTCTCATCACAAGTCAGCAAGAGACACCACCGCTCTCATATGCTTGGCCGAAGAAGAAGCGAGGTTGCCTAGGTTTCGATTGGGGGACACCAGACTGGGTGACCAGTTTGTTGGCCCGCAAGAATGGTTATGAGACCCTTCAGTAAAGGAGATACCGTCTTCGACAGGCAGAATGCGACCTCCCACAACAACAAGGCTCATATTCACAAGGGCTCGCCACTTGTGGACTGCGAACGATCTCGAGTCTTGTATTCTGAACTGTCCAACTCTTCAACCGCCGTCAGGTCGACCTGGCTGTCGAGGCTCTATTGAAGTTTCGCCACTGAGTACCAGAGCCGGGAGGCTTCTCGCACAGTAAGTTTGCAGCTTCTCTTGTTTTGCAATCTTTAACACATCTTCAGGAAAACGATTAAGATTCTCGCACAAAAAGAGCGACTCGAAGTCGATACAGCAATCCCGCCGTGACCTCCACTCGCACCGCGGCCACCGAAACCTCGAGTAAAGGCCCACACAACATATCTGAGCGGCCAAAGGCTTTCTTGGACGGATGGATGGAGCCCCCTTTGCACCCTCTCCGACTCTGCCCCAAAACCAGCACATAAAGCCACCAACCGACGGCACTTCAATCGCTGCTTTTCCCTCTTAAGCTCAAAAAGATTCACCAAAGATCCCCATGGCGTCCCCGAAACCCCACTCGTTTTCCAAAGATGCAAACACACGTTGACGACAACCGAGCCAGTTGGCATGTCACTCGTCCTTCGCAAGCAAGCGGTAGATGTGCGTTGCTGTTTCTTCCTCCATAGAACGCCTTGCTAACTTCTTACTTAGAGCGACGTTTCTCCATCGAATCTTCTTCGGATCTTTTACTTGGCATGCCTGCTACCCCTGCTACCCACATCCTTAGCTCCAGCCCACATCCTTTCCTGATGTACGGCTACGCTCACGACTTCGTCTTACCCTCAAGGCATCCTGCGCCATTTTGTGTGTCCTCGCGCTTCCACTAGCTCCACAACGATGAACGCAATGTTCGAATCAACTCCGAGATCGTCCACGTTTTGCCTCGATGAGCTTTCGAGTGCTTGCTCTACAATCGCAGAAGTTCAATATCACCAGTATATCGCCAACACAAGTCGGAGATACCCAGCCTCCAGCCTGTGTGATGGGAGTAGCCGAAGAGTGAGCATTCATCAGCACGTTGGCGAGCTGCAAGGGTGCGTACGATGCAGTCATAAAGGTCGGAATCTATAAGCCGCTATTTCAAGCCAAGGACAAGAAGAGCGCGCTTAACGTCGACCTTTAATGTCAAGGCGAAGCAAGAAGAAATTCGGATGAACTCCGAGATATGGCTGCGTTTTGCCTCGAAGAGCTCCCAAGTGCTCGCCCAACGATCGAAGAGGTTCAAAAACACCACTCTGGCGTCGGTTCCCTGGCTCTAAAGTCATATGAGTCGTCCGCTTTTAAGTGTGCTTGCTCCTGGCTTGAAGACATTTACCATCACAGACAGAAAGGAGCAAGAAGAGGCCAAAGGTTACTGCTGGTACTGGGTGCTAAGGGAGGATGCTGCGGCTGTGGATCGAAGGAACTTCCACACGAAGGAGGACCTGCCGCTATTTCTCATCGCTCAGGCATCTGCTGGTACTGCAACTCTTGATCGCTGGCAGCGCGAGATACCTAACTTCCTCAGGTCGAAAATGGTGAGTCTGGGAGTCTAACGCGCTGCACAAAGCCTTTGCTAACTGGTTACCGGGTCTTAGGGCGAGGCGTTGCCAGCATCACAACATCAGTAGATCTGTGGACCGACTATTGTTCTTTCAAGGTCGAGACTGGCCATGATCCGGACGTGGGGTGCCTCCGCGCCGACATTGTGCAGCGCAAGTCCTATTTCATCATAATCGACCCAGCAAGCGGCAGTCCTCTTTCCCCGGCGAGTCTCGCACCGCAGACCAAGGTCACCACCAAAAGAGCCCACGGCAGATCAAATTGTGTACTCATCCTTACAGCGACGCCAGATATGGAGCAGAGAAAGACATCCGACTTCTTGTCTTGGAGACCTTCTGCGGTTATGAGTACGACTTGGTTTGAAAGTTATTCCTCCTGCGAATCTTCAAGGGACGTTGAGAGCGCACTGGACCCGACAAGGATGCGAGCATCTGCTCTTCCGTGCCTCTGTCCAGTAGGTACCAGGACCAAGCAGCGCAAGCCCCCACAAGAGCGAGCCGCCCATTTTCAGCCCCAGTATTCTCCGCCCCAGCAGTACCCACCCCAGCAATCATACTCTCCTGCGGGATTTCAACCACCGGGGGAGAAATACCTATGCTCGCCGCACGGATCGTGAGCACACCAAGGCCCTCTCTGTAATACAACATGGATTGCGGCCTTCTAAATCGGCCACTTAGTCTCCCGCCTGCTCCTGGTCTTCCGCAACGACCTTCATTTGGCGCACCACCAGTTCCTTCTTATCAGATGCAGCAGATTCACTAAGGTTCAGCCGTTGCCCCGTTCCAAAGTCAACCAAGCATTAGTCGAGACGAACTCCTCTTCAGTAAGCGCTTCTCCTCTTGTGCCGTATGAAAACTCGTAGAACATAGACTCACCTCATGATTAGAGAAATTCCCACAGGGTAGCACCCTCGGCCAATATCTGCCCCCGACATCAAGAAGATGCAGATTCAATTGACCGATTTCCTGGACAAAGATACAGCTCCATTCTGCAAGGAGCTATGGAAGCTATGTCTGAGCGCACAAAGCAATCCCCAAGGCGTCCCAAAAGAGTTGCTCGAGGCGATGGGGCCGTCCTTTCCCTCGAACCTGACTTCAAAGCTCGCCGCACAACTCACTTCCTTCAAATAATATGATGTGGCAGATGGACAACACCAAGGTGGCCCAGATGCAAGATCCCTCTCTGCAGCGCCGTCCAAACCCCAAGGGGCAGCAGACAAATCCCCCGGTAGAGGCCGCAGCCGAGTTGACAGCAAAAATGAAGATGGAGATGATGGCATTTGCCATGAATACGGACCAGATGTATGGAAAGTCCTTAGATCCCTTTTGCAGCTGTACTAACTAGCTGTTAGTATTTGGTCAACGAGTTCCATTTGCCCACTTGACTCTGCATCCCTGAACGAAGCCCCGAATCATATGCGAAATACAAACAGCCATCGATCTCTCTCCTTCCATCCTTCATCGCCGCACCACTACCTCCAGCCTCACCACGCCGCTTAGCTTGGTTGAGAGACCAGACGGGCGCAGTACATCTTTGGCCATGGTGAGCGACACCGCCTTTGCTTCCAGCATGGGCATGGGCATGGGCATGTCAAGGCAGGACTCATTTGCCGGCGCAAAGCCAATCTCCAGGGAAAGATTCGACACGACCCTCTAAGAGCGCGATGGCGGGGATAAGTTCGCGGGCTACATCGCCTCCGCAGGAGGCTGGTAGGGCAATACCCGGCTGCGAGCGCGCAGAGAAACAAATGTTAAACGACAATGTCATTCTATTCTCATGACTCGGGAGAAGAGTGCACGAATTGCTGATCGGGAGACTGACTATCAAAAGCGACGGTTGGGTCGCGTTCTGACCCCGACTAGGGCTGAACCTTTCGCAGCAAATCGACAAGCTGGAGCGGCAGGGGAAGTACTTGTATTGTATGAATATGACGCAGCATTGCTGGCGCCGGGGATAGTATTTGTACCGTACGATTAGGACGCAGCATTGCTGGCGCCGGGGATAGTATTTATATTGTACGAATAGGACGCAGCCACGTTCCGGGAGAGTGTCTGTATTGTACGATTAGGATGCAGCGTTGCTGGCGCCGGGGATAGTATTTATATTGTACGAATAGGACACAGCTAGTCAGAGCATATATATAAAGGCAATGATATTGAAAACGAATCACTTGACTCCAAAATTGACCGTTTGACTTTCCCCACCTCCGAGATCTTGAGACTTTGATGCAGTTCTAGTCAGCGCGTTGGCTTTGGACCAAGAGTAAAAGAGCACTTTTTCAACCAATTCAAAAGCAATCAGACCAAGTAAAACCAACAGTAACGTGACATCTCATCCCCAGATGTTGCTCATAGTGTGATCTACGCACAATTGAAGAATTCCTCCTTTGCACCTGTATTCAAATGTCCCTCGCACTGTGAGACATTCAAACCAGCGATCTAAATGCCGTTAATCTGCCTCTCGTCCATACAGAGACCGCCCACTAGGGTCCGGCACGTGAGCTCAAGCCTCAACGGCAACCCAAAACAAATCAACGCTCCTGGCATAGCGACTGGCGTTTGTCCTATGATCAAACCTCCAAGAACTGAGCTAGTTCTCTAGCTCCAAAAAAACTACTATATAAGATCTCAGGGCGACAAGGTCGCAAAGAGAAATCACAACAAAAACCATGCCCTTCAACCTCTTCCCCTCGCCCTCGCCCTCGCCCTCGCCCACCAAGACACCATCCTCTTCTCGATACTCCTTGATTCTGGCATTGCGCTCCTCGCGCGAGAAAGCATCTCGGCGTAGTGAGGACGATAAGCATCAAGCCGATGTCGTTGCTGTGCTTGGCTTGCACAACAACGACAAGATGGCAGACGCAGCTAAGATCACGTAAGCCTCCTCCCTCCCACACAACCCTTCGCACCATGCTAACAAATCTCCAGCGAATTCCTGAACAAGACGCAGCCGCCGAAGCTGAGCAACTGAAGTGCCAACCTCCTCTGATCGTAAGCAACCTCTCCTTTTCTCTTTCCTCCTTGGGTGAATGACGAACACCGGTCTCGTTCCTCGCCACGGTGACCTTTTGCTGATGCTTTTCTTCAGGAGGATTGCGTTGCCGCGGCAAAGGGTCATAAGTTGGTGGAGAGATTCCACAAGACCAAGTTGGAAGATAATCAGCTCCACGGAAGTTTCGCTGGCGGCATGGATGCCACTCTAGTAAGCACTTCGAACCTTTCCCAATCTCTTCTCTCTGATGTGATGAAAAAACTTGTATCGTATAAATTATGGAGAGCAAACCAGACAGAATCTCTTCTTACTTTATTATGGAGACCAGGGATTGACTTTTGTCTGGTCCCTGTTATGACCCACCAAACATGCAATCTGCTCTGATCAATTATTACATACTGCCTTCAACTTCTACCTGCCATTATTGAGCATGACTGACTCAATTTATGCAGCTAGCCCCGCCCGCCTCTCGAAGAAGCGAATCAAGGAGAAGGATCAGTCCATCGTTGGGGGGAAAGTGGGAGGATCATTAAGTAGCCAACTTTGTTTTAGAGAATTGAAATGTCCAAAACCAAAACTTGCAATCCCAATGAAAGTGACGTCCGCAATGTGATTCAAGCCTCTGATAGCCCTTGATACGTGAAAAATGCACATCATCTTGATTCCCACTGGGTTGAGCGCTTGAGTACAGGGCGGGTGACGCCTTGCCTTCTCCGAGGTAGCCCGCTGTCGCAAAAATATCCACCACCAACCGACTCGACAGCAATTGCTTCCCAAAACAGAAAGACCAACTTGGTAAGTCTGAGGCCAGCGCATCGCAATGGCACAGTATCTCCTCTTCGGAGCGCATGTAGCTGACAGCGCCCCACAAAGCAGCTCATGGGCGCCAGAGCCTCCTCGCGCTCTTCCGAAGTCTTCATCGCCAACCCCCAAGTCTGCCGCTCCTTCTTCGCCGGCACCTCTCCGCGCAACATCTTCACACACACCAAGCAAGACCAAATCCAACGACCTCTTATGTGAGTAGAGGCGCTGCAACTCTGATCTGCCAGTACTAACAGGGCAGTTTGCAACCAAGCCAAGCCATACCCCACCGGCTTCGCCTCCTCCGACGAACTTGCGCCGACGATGCCACCACGCCACTTGACGTTGGATGGATTATGAGGGCCAGTTAAGCATCTGGTATCCCCAGGCTTGGGTCGAGGTGGCTCTAATAGAGCAGGAGAACGGAATCACTGGAAGCCATATCGCTCTTTACGTTGCACAACTCAGAAAAATCGACTTTCACCCGCCCTCCTCAATACTGGAACCACAAAACGGTGGGGACAGAGATCGCCAGAGTGTCTAGATAGAGCTTCACTTGAATCACTTGAACGATCAACTCACGGGGCCCAGCATCTGTGAGCGAAGCGCAGGTCAGTATCCTCTAGCTATCACCCCTCCTCCAGACCACCCCGCCAGCAAGGCAGCCCAGTCGCAGCATGTGCTTTGGCTAACTTGATTTCTTTCTGCGCTTAGTGAAATCGATCAGACCAACATCGAGCCGAACGTCAACAGCGTCGAGCTGTCGATGCCCTTCGATCCTTCTCAAACATCTTGAGCCTCCAATCTGCGCCGGCGACAATTCTGAGAGGGTTCGGCCGCATATGGGAGGATAGCGAGAACTTGGCATTGAGAGGAGAGAGGGAGGGTTATTAGCAGACGGTTCTAACAGACCAGGATGACGGACATACCCGAAGCCATTTTGCTCTCGAAGCTCTCGAAGCTCTTTGCAATGTCTGCAAAATCTTTGGTGTTCACGAAGGCTTTGCCGGTCCGGATTTCTTGCAATAAGCCGGTGGTTTCAACGCCGACTTGGATGCCCAGTGGAATCTGACAGGTGAGGATCACGTTTACTGCGTAGGCCTCTCGGTCTCGAGTAGAGAGGGCGCTGCTCTCGACAAGGGGAGCGAACCCAAATAGCCACATCGCTCTTTCCATTGCCCGTTTCAGGATCGACCTTCTGCGCAGCAATGGCCTCACCTGGCCGCCATATCAACACCACTCGTTCCGAAGCGATACAAATGACGAGCAATATCGGCATACCAATCAAGCTACTGAACGAGGCGCAGGTCAGCATCCTCCAGCCATTTCCCCCTCTTCTAGACCGCTCCACCTTGCTTGTTCACGATCCTCAGCATGAGCTTTGGCTAACTGTGTTTCTTCTCTAGGCCCACATTGTTACCCTCGAAATCACCTCCTGACCGACTATCCCCAACGCCTTTACCACCATTGAAGATAATCCTTCTAATACGACTTCGCCTCGTCATCCGGCCCCAATACCTCCACCACCTGATGCCACTCTTCGCTGCGGCATGAGCTTAGCGACTGACGCCTTCTCGAAACTTATCTTCCAACTTCCGTTCATCATCCCCAAGTTCCCTGTCGGACTCTCTCTCGAATATTAGGAACTTCAAGTCCTCAGAGAAAGTTCCCAGCTTCGAGCAACTGGTCCACGTGATCCCCATCGAAGCGGAAATTCATATCCAGGGTCTGAAAGCGAATCGGAGGCAGAGACACCCACGAAAGAGGGACCATGCCCCACAAACACGGAGTGGTGTAAGCTGCGGCATTTACATCGCGGGGGTGGTATTGTATGTTACAATATGATGGATCCCCGCCGTTCCTAATACCTCCACCACAACTCTTGATACTTCCCGCGCTGAAGCCAAGGCGGAAGCATACCAAACTGATCTCAGAGGCAAAGAGGGGATCGAGCGAGAAACGCGCGTAAAGTTTGACCTGTTCTGTCTCGAGGCTTTCACCCGAACGCAAACCGAAACCACAAAGCGATGGAGAAAGGGGGCCTCACTTCTGATGAAGCAGGTTTGGACGGACGATGAAGTAAGCTAGGCATGGAGAGCAATGATGCAACGAGATCACTTGGCTTCAAGATAATGGCTGCAATTTCTCCATTATTCGTCCAATGCTGCTGATCTTGAAAGTTATGGGCAATTGTAGTGTTCGATTAAAAGCAATAGCAGAACCTTTCAAAGAATTTAAAAGTAATCAAATCAAAGACTGCATATTGAAACGGGAAATCCATGCCAAATAAATGATCATGGTATCCTTCGTAAATAATTAAAGCCGGTGAAAAGTCGCTATGTATAAAAAAATTAGCCGAACGCCAATTGGGTGACAATTCGTGCGTTGACGGCTTCAAAGCAAAATAATGTGCAAAAAAAAAGGCAAAATAATAACCAAAAAGAGCGAAATGATAGGCAAGAGAAGCGAAGGCAAAAAAATCAAAAGAGGTGTCGGCCTCCGGGGAGACCAATATTCCTCTTTGCTAGAATAGACGTTAGTAAATGTTCCTAATTAGGGGGTGTACAACAGCCCACATACCTTTTAGACTGTTGTACGTCCAAAAAGCTCTTATTTCAATCTATGAAGGAATTTAATCAAAGTGGAGTCCCCAGTGCGAAGTTCACCCGGCTCACTTAATAGTGAATGTTGGGTAATAACGGAATGCTGAAATGGACGCGGAGAAGTGGTCCCTGCCAGCCATGCCTCTCTGTAAGAGAAAGAAGCTCAAATCAACGCTTAGACAAAGCTCTTGCTTAAATGCCTTATAACGTCTGAGATATTTAGCCCCAACTGAAGCTTGAGAAAGAAAGAGCCCCTCGAAACTATTCTCATTGGGAGGTTACGCACGTGACTGGCGTTGACGCATCCAACAACTTCTCGCGAGACATCTTTGTTCTGCTCTACCCCGCACACACACCCTCAACACCACCACCACCACACAAAGCTG
>QGMK01000662.1:0-19263 GCA_007825345.1 Lachnellula suecica
AATTATAATTAATTATTTATAAATTATCGATTTATAATATACTCGAAGATTAATTAAAGTTTAATTATATACTTTTAAAATTAAATTAAAATAAGTTTAATTAAATTAAATTTAAAGAATATTTCGCGTTAAATCACGTTTTTTAATATTTTTAGCCCCGAAATTCAAGCTAATAAATGTTTTCGGCTACTTTTATAACTTTAAAAAAAATATATTTTAATTTTTAACCCACTAATTAGTAATTGATCGATATTTGGCCTACTAATTAATTGATGATATATACTTTCTTTGCTAATTGACTAATAAAAACAGGCCTAATTAAAGAACTGACGGATCAGTGCACTGACGGATTAGACACTCTGCTTGATACCAAGTCCTTTTCCATAAGTATCAAGAATGCCTCCAAGCTATCTGCCAGTTCTTTACGAGTGAAGTGGCCTACGTAGTCGTATTCTCTATCTTTTTGGCCCACGTAAGCTAACATTTGGACCAAGCGACTTGATGGCCAGAATTCCCCATCCAGATCACCAAATAGGCGGTCTATACTTCTTATACAAGCATGACTCGCAGGAAGATCCCTTTTGGAGCTTATCGTTTTCAGGTATTCGGTCCCCATTTTAGTTTTGGTGGAACGAGAAAGTAAGGTCAACGTCGCCGCCGATTCTAACGGTAGAAACTTTGCAATGATACGCAAAATTTCTGATGGCAGGCTCTCCAGAGACCGTAATTGAAGCTTCTCGTTCGAAATGACGCGCTCGGGCGCTTTATTCTTGGGTATGCGCCTTGAAGGCTTCGAGAAAAACATGGCGGTAAAAGTGACCTAGGATCCGGCAAAAAAAGAATCCGCAGCAAAATCTACACGAAAGGTATTTGAAAGAGCTCTCTCTATCAATTAGGTCAAAGCCAACCAATCTCGACTTCTGGGCAAAATTCTAGGGCGTAATAAGTTTCGAGGGGAGATGAGTGGTAGCGAGAGGAGCCGGGCTTCATTAGTCCGCAGTGGGTTGGAAGTGACAGGCGGCCTAGCTTCAAGGTTACCTTTTGGCACGAGTTACTGATCGTCCTCAGAAGAGGCACCTCCTATACCAGGGAAAATGCTACTGTATAGTCCTTATATTTTCAAGAAAATTTCCCATTTTCACGAAACATTGGTTTGAAATTCCCCCGAGAGCTCGCTTGACTCCCCCTGATTTATGGTTACTAAGAGCGTGACCACTAAGCGGGTAGATGGCAGACCCGTTCCACCATTAAAATTTCAGCTATGTCATTATTGGTGACTTAATGGTAGTCTCACACTGCGGATTGTCTCTTCTGAACTTTCGACCTTCAATGAATATGTTGATTAAACTTCATAATCAACACAATCGACCGCGAAGTGGTTGCGGCCAAGCGACTCACATTGCCCCACAGTAAGGAATTGTCCCCAGCCATGAATTATATGTTGACTTACAAATCATGACAGGCTTTCGTATCTTCTTGATCATGGGTTTCTTCCGTCGGTGCAAAGCCAGACTTCGTGCCCGTAAGCCCGCGACTATTATCGCAAACCCAAGGAATTTGGATAACCTCCCAACCGAACTGGTAGAATTGATAGCAAGCTTTCTGGAAGATGTATCCGCTGCTGCCTTTACGCTCACGACACGCAACATTTATTTTCAAATGGGAACGCGCCACCTCGATAAAATCGCCAGAACAGAATTGATAAGCTACACGTCCGCCGCAAATGACTTTCAGTTGAACAAGGTGCAAAAGACCCGCCAAGCATTTTTATTGCTCCTGGAAAGAGACTGTCCCGACTTCGTGTACTGTCACTATTGCCAAAAGCTTCATGTTCCGGAATTGAGCAATTCGAGCATAGACACAACAGAGGAACTCACGACGTGCGCAAAATTGGACCCAAGCAGCAAATATCTCGGCAGTCAATGGAACTTCTGTGAAGTCCGGATGGCTTTGAAGAAATACCAAGCCGGACCAAAAGAGCATGGTTGGCAGATGCAAAAAGACCTCGAATGTTTTCAATGCCTGACATCTTACACAACAATACATGAGACCAAATACTCCCAATACAAATACATTTATCCATGGTGTAACAAAAGGGGGGGGATATCAGCAATTGTCGAAGATACGGTTTTGATTCCTATGCGCTATGTGCGGGATCTTCAGTGGGGGGGAATCCTGACAAGTCCTTGTGTCCATTGGTCCTCGGACGAGAAGCCCTCTGAGTGTCTCCCAAGCTTATCATCAATGGTCACAACGAACATAGCTATGGCAGAAGCAGGGACGGCACGGAAGTTTAAAAGAAAACTGCGTAAAGGGGGACAGGAGTTAGTGGACTCAATGCCTTTTGAACAAAAGTGTGGTGGTTGTTGCACCAAGTTCAGTATTTATGCCAAATTGCTCAGCAAGGATTATATGATCTTGAGAATCAACAGCGAAAAGTCATTTGGAACAGCAGAAAGTCCATTCAAATTGAAATGGATATCGCACTTTGAGAAGTCGAGGTCGATACCATGGTTTAGAGGGCAAACCGATGCAAGCCCCTGGCCTTGGTACGGCGTGATTGTTATGAACATGATGGAACGCATAGATGATGGACCTGTTATGACGAGATTTGGCCGCGATTTGTTGCGGGAAAGAAAAGACAGCGGGTACGCTGTATGAGAAATCGTCGAGGGGAAGAGCAAAACGGGCTTGTGATCAGAACTGGAAAGCACCCTCCTTGTAGTGAACTTGGATAGGGATTATACTATTAGTCATTGAAAATATTGACATTCTTAGTCAGATTATTTAGAATATCAATGTTAACTGGACGTTGAAGGTCCCAAAACATGTGAGGCATTCATGGTAACGACAAAAACAGCGCCAACATCTTGGGGTAATTTGGCGTGCCCAGCCCCGTAGCAGGATCCCACCTGTGCGTGTCAGCGATTTCCTATGTACGCAGATTCAAAAGCAAACTCACCCTTTAATAGCTTGAAAACCATCACTGTTACACCCTAAGTTCGTACCATTGACAATATCAGTCAAGACTTGTGGATTGGCGTAAAGTACCGGGTTGACGAATCCAATTGTGCTCTTGCCCACCGCAAGACGCTCCAAGTTTAACTAGAAGGGTCACTTCAGCCAAGAACTCCACTTGAGATCCATGGGACTTACCAAAGTCAGAATACTCGCAAATGTAGGGGAAGCTAAACTGGTCCCAAACCAAGCCCCAAGTTCACCTTGGACATAGGCTGGAAGGTAAGCTCCGTTTGAAGCAACGTCCGGGTAAGCTCTTCCAATCCGGTTGTAGAGTCCCTTGGTGGTATTCAAGTCCACGCTGAATTCCGAATAGTACGGATACGACAGCTTGGCCGTCTTGAAATACTCAGCCACGGCTGCAGTTTGGTACGAAGGTTGTGGAAAGTAGTTGGAGAATCCACCGGCAGAGCTGAAGTTAGCAGCTGTTCCTCCGAGATTGACTTGCATGACGCTTTCAGGATCGTTGATAGTTTGATCGGCGTGGAGCATTGTTGCCCCCACAGACGTGACGTAGGGACAATTACTTGGATATTGTGGATTGAAGATCTTGCCTTCAAGACCAAGGCACCCGTTCGCATCACCATCTTCGGGAAACGATGCGACTCCATAATCCCCAGAAGCGAATAGGATTGAGTGGCCTTGTAAGCCAAGCTTCAAGAATTCATTGCATTGGCGCTTAGTATAACTGATGGGCAGATCGGCTTCGGCTTGTCCGTATGAAGCGCTGATGACATTGGTGGGCTTGTAAACGCCGCATTGAAGTTGACCTTTGTATCCACCGGGACGCTCATCAGGATAGACGGCATCAATCGCGGGGTCATCTCCAGTCTCGCCGTATGCGGAGTAGGTGCAGTAAGACTAACAATCAGCAAAGCCAATGAAGGATTGGAGAATTATAAACATACACCATCGAGAGCATCTAGGAATGTATTGAAAAGATTGGTAGTAGCAACTTCCGCGGGTTCGTAAAGCTGATCATCCACCTGGTAAAGAGTGACCGTCTGTGGGTACAAGATAGTAAATCTATAAAGGCTCAATACTGGATCAGATGAATTCATGATGTACGACTTACGCAATCTCCATGTCGATGTCCGACTCTCCTGTATTGAGAGAGCTATCAACGGGCACGGAAAAGTTCGCTCCGTCAATGAGTGCGGGGATCGGGTAAGTTCCTTGAGGGATATACGGAGCATATGTCTTGTAATACAAATCAAGATCCTCTTTAGAGAAGTAGTCTCCTTGCTCGTAAAGCCCTAGGGAGTTGGCGGCATCAACCTTTGACGGTGAGTCAGGGATGGAATATTTGTATTTATAACAAGCCACGGTCATATTCACACCGCATCCCTGAAGATCAGCAGGCAGTCCACTAGCACCTGGAGGCTTGAATCCCCAGGGGAAGCCACCAGGAGTATGAGGGTTTTGAAAAGGTCTGACGTGAGTAGGGCCTTTCGGTTTCGGCGTTCCACGTTTCTTGACAGTTACTTGCCGCTTCACAACTGGAGTAAGCTTAATACCAGGAGTGATATAATCGATATGCGGCGCGAGGTGCTCGGGAACGTGGTATCTGTAGTGGTCAGTGAAGCTCGAAGGAGCTCAAGAAAACATACTGGTCACATCCCACTCGAGTCTTAGCAGTCTGTGAATGCTCATGTTCATGAAACTCCGCAAGGAGCAGCCTTTCGGCTTCTTCGACGGAAGCATCAAATGCCAACCATCCTTTGTTCTCTGTATGAACAACGCGAGAGCCGTGAATTCCAGAAGAGGACAGCCACTGTCTCACGGCTTCTACAACCTCATCTTCTGGTGCGAACATGGAATGCACCTCTTCCGCTGACCAGTATTTGCCGTATTTGGTAGAGTCGGGGCTCGAACTATGAGACACCGTCAGAACCTGGGACGATCATAACCATATATGGACTTACACATCCATCAAGAAGTCATGGCCTTTGTCAAGGTTGGACTGTGTCAATCCAATCCGCCTACAACAAGTTAGTGTTTCCAATTGAAGAAGCTCTATGCGAATCCAGAACCAAACAATTGGTGGCAACGTGCACTTACATTGGAAGTATCGCACTCCCTTCAATTCGGGAGCCTTTGATCCAATCAGCTGAAGGTGTTCGGCGTTCTTCATGAAGAACATTTTTGGATGTTGTAGGTGCTGCATTCGAAAGCGCAGCGAGAGCAACAACGAGGAGAGTTTGGAGGGCCACCATGTTAATGACTGACGATCATCTGTGTTTTGACCGCGGGGACTCTGTTCTTTTTATTCAAATCACCGCGCCATCCCGGAAGAAAGCAGTCATTGCAAGATGAGCCGCGCATGCTTCCAGGGGAGATACACATACTCGTGCATATGCATCAGTCAAGCTTTCTGTCACAGCAAATTAATCCATAATAGGAAGTTAGAAGACAAAAGGGTGGGGCGATAAGCATGGATCGCCAACGGGGAGATTGAAGACAAGTTTTAGGGCGCCGACGCCATTGTGGGGTTAATAGTCCACTTGGGACAGAAGCATGAGTCCAAGGCACGATAAAAAGTCCTTAAAGACGTCGGGACAGCTGCAAATTGGGGGCAGCACCTGAAGAAAGGAGAGCAATAGGTGAAGTTAAGCAGCCTTTCTAGAATGCTTGAACCTATCCAAGCTTGTTCCCGAGTGCGAGTTTGTAATTTTCTTCCTCCCTCCAAACCTATCTAAACGGGTCGATCCGAATAACCGTGACTTAGGTTTGTTCCTGACCCGGGTTAACCGGACGTGCAGATTTAAAAGTTTGTTTTCTTTAGGCTGGACCTGCAGAAAGGCGGGGTTGAAAACGCCACAAAATGAAAAGGTACCCGCCAGGGGTCTTGATTCGAGGCATTTACCGTAGTATCTGGGTAGGGTCGTTAGGAGCTAGCAGTTTAGCGTGTAATTTCTTTCTTTATAAAACAAGGCCAAAATAAATCAGAAAAAAAAAAAAAAAGCTGGCTCAAACCTTTTTTGCTTTAATCAACAGATTATTAATTGAATATTTTATACTAGCCCCCGAATTAGAAGACTTATATCATTTGAAAGTTTTGAGGTGGTGGCCCACTTTGGTTCTAAGCGAGCTTCTAGGCCATTCACACATCACGCTAAACTGCTAGCTCCTAACGACCCTACCCAGATACTACGGTATTAACGTCGTGATTCGTGCGCCTATCAACATCAATCCATAGACTAAATATCGCAATAAATAAATAAATAAAAGATAGGTATTTGAGTTGCGACTGGTCTATTGTAGAAACGCAGACATGAGCAATATCCTTTCCGCAGTGAAATTTTTTAGATTTTAGAGCTCATCAATAGCTAGCGCTCGAGATATGTAAATCTCCGACAGCATCTGGGCCAATGTTAGCTGCAATGAATGTAAGCCTAGGAGTTCCAGGAGTTCCAGCTCATCATCCATCAATTAGGCAGATAGGGCAATGGTGCCTCGAAGAAAGCCTCAAAAGCCTTCGCTGACAAGACTCATGGGTCAATGGGCGAAGCGAGTGGGCTGTGCAATTCCACACATATATGCTGAACTCACACTTCCCCATGGACTTTCACAAACTTCAGAAAGAAGATACGGAATAGAAAGCAAAAAAAAAACTAACACCGAAGAATGTGCGGAGTATTGTTTACCATGTGGGTAGGCCGTAAAAACAACGGGCCAATTACGGAGGGGCAGAATTCCAGAGTTCGAGGCTCGGCAGTCAACACGAGAGTTGTGAAGCTATTACCGGCGGTTGCGAAAGGGAAGCAAGACTTAGAACCTGCTGTGTCCGTGGGACAGAACTTGACTTCTAGTGAACTTGCAGAGCGATCGTAGCTTGAAGAGAGGTATGTTGGAAAAAGAAACTCGTGTGATGTCAGATTTGTATTGAGAAGTATCAACTATTGACAAAGCTTATCCAGAAACACATTCCGCTAGATCTCAAGAGTGCTTCGCAATGTTCGCCCAAGTGGCCTTCGCTCCGGGTGTCTGCGGCTGCTTCTGCTGGATCGCGGCTGACTCTTGTGGTGGACTGGCTACTTCTGCAACTTTTGTTGGCTGCTCATCAGATACCGGGACAGGCTTCTCAGCCTCCTTGTCGGCAACCTCCTCGCCGACTTCCTTCTCGGGAACTTCCTCCTCGACGACTTTGTTCTCGATCTTGCCATCAGCCGCGAGAATGCTCTCAACTTTGGTCACCTTCTCGGAGAAGTGTTGCTTCTTGTCGGTCCTTTCTTTGTCAGACGGTTGTGCGTGGTTGTGGGGGATATAAGTACCTGGTGCCAACACGGATGTCTGACTGGATGCGGACAACGCCATTTTGGTGGACGAGAGAGTGGGCTTGACCGATGAGCTTCATAACAGCATCCCATGATCCTTCTGAAGATGAATATTAGAATAAACAACATGATTCAAAATGACAATGCGTTGCCCAGTCTGTCGATTCACTCTTTCCCCGAGGCACCTTCACCACGTGGTTGAAGAAGAACTTCGTTCAATGAAAACTTCAAAATCCCAAGAGCTGTAGAGACTCGAAGCTGCAATGGGAAAATTGCGGAGTTGAAAAAGCATTCCAGCTGAGATGAAGAGATATAGAATAGCAAGGTCATCATACCAACAGTGGTTCCGGCGCTGTGCATTGAATACTCCAGATCACTTGACTTCATGAGACGCTGAACAGCTGCGACTTCATTCGAAACTGAAGCCGTAGGAGTTCCGATCTATATTTTAACATCAGCATCTATTCCCCCTCCAAAAAACGGGCTCGCGTCGTGGCTGGCTCACGGGAATGAGGCAAAAGTCTGCTACACAAACAGGCGGGGTAGGAAGGTTGGCGAAATCCATCTTTGCTGCACCGACTGTGAAAATCGAAGATGCAATATGTACAAGAAATAGGAACCCGTCTCTGCCTTTGTCAAGAAGGGGAGAAGCGGAGACGTCAACCCCAATTTTTGGGAGGTGGGAGGTTGAGGTTGGGGCGAGTGCGGATAATTTCGCCCGTGTATTTAATCCCCGGAGTCAGTCCACGTGACGTGTTGAAGATTTTGATTCTATTGACTTCGATTTTTGAAGACATTTATTCACCAATTGACGTTCGGGAGGGTAGTCGGAAAAATCTCAGCTTTTGATTCATATGTTGGTTCTGGGAGCTGTGAATTGGAGACATTTCGGAACGACTTCCTCGGACGAATTTGTACATGAAGCTACAACTCTATGCGCTTGTTTTTCGGGAGGCTCCAGGGCTTTGAGCTCGCCCCTTCGGATCGATCTTCTCATGCCATATCTATAGAAGTGGTATTCAACCATACTTTGTTTTAAGCGATTGCTTTCATTCTCTTGCTTGGCACTTCTTCCCAGTGGAATCTCTTTTTTTTGTATGCCCACTTCGTATCTCCTTTATATCGTGAAAGCAATATCCTCCCTTCCCAAAAGATGTGGGACCAATTTGTTTTGCATTTCCTTACGATGCCACCCACCACGAAGTTTACGTGCCGGAGATTTCGGGCATTTCGAGAGCCAACAAAATACGGCATGCTGCATATTTGGGGCGAAAGGGGCAAGCAGATTCTTAGGATAGCAAAACATTTGTTGCAAGTCGAAGACCGCCATTTACCCCTCCATGGACCATGAGGATAAGAAATCCGTATGGGCGGGGGTGTTGCCACGAACAAGGCGTGGTGTAGAATTAGAGCTTTTTGCATTTGAAAGAGAGTCAGGAAATACGAAGAAAGGGGTTTTTTACTTGAACGACAGACGCAGCCTTGCTTGGGGCCCGAAAACTTGTACCGGAACTTTTCATAGCGCCTGGCGTCTGGAAGGATTGACTTCAAGTGAAGGCATCAATGTGCTGAGAAAGGGCCAGGTGGCCAACAGTCAGGCAACTTGTATTTGATATTCTCTCCCATCCTCTAGGTTCAGACAAAGATTTCTGCGAATAAGGACTATTATATGGTTGTTTAATTGAGGCTCATCTGACTTCTCGACGTCGCCCCTCTGAGCGTCGTCATGCAACAGCCCCGCCGGGAGCCAAAAATAGACGACCGGAAGATTTTCAGCCACCAACCCCTTTTCAGCTCCATAACCCAACCAGCACTCAAACACATTCGCCTCTCAAACACGAACATCTGCCCCAAGTTCACCCCATTCAGCCACTGCCGGCCACGGCTTCAATGCGGTTTCATCTTCTCCACATTCTGATTGCTTGGAAGTGTCCATGCCGCTGCATATCTCCACTTTTCCAAGACCAACGGCGTCGCTGACTGGAAAATCAACCTCGTCTGCTTGGGGCGCAGCAGGCTGCTATTCGTATGTCATTCTCCATATGTTGGTCTCCACAACCTTTAAGCCTCTTTCTTTTTCTCTGTACATCATTCCTATCTTGCAGTTTGTGTTTTCTTTGTACTGTATTTAGCAACCTTTTGATCGTTTCATATATATTTGCTGCCTTGCTTACAGCTTACATCAATATCAATTTCTCATAACTTGTCATCAAAATGCTTCCTTCATTTATTACTGCTTCAGCCGCTCTACTTTCGTTAGCAGGTCTTTCACAAGCTTCACCACAATTCGGTCAGTCGTCAACTTCATCTATAGCGACAGCCACACGAGTATCCTCATCGACAGCATCATCGGTCTCCCAAGCCGCAGCCGCAACAGGCACCACAGCATGCAATAACTCTCCCGACTTATGCAATAGAAACTACAACAACATCACACACATGGGCGCCCACGACTCAGCTTTCCTGCGAGACCAAAGCACATCTTTTACAGTAGCCGGGAACCAGTTCTACAACGCAACAGTGGCACTGTCAGCTGGCATCCGACTCCTACAAGCGCAAGTCCATAACCAAAACGGCGTACTCGAGCTCTGCCATACCAGCTGCGTTCTTCTGGACGGCGGATCTCTCGAAACTTTTCTATCGGCTATCAAAGCATGGATGGACGCCAATCCCAACGAAGTCGTCACCCTCCTCCTCGTCAACAGCGACGATGAAGACGCCTCCACCTTTGGCTCAGTCTTCAACAGCACCGGCATCTCAACCTACGGCTACACCCCCACCTCCACCACCGGCCCCGTCGCCACCTGGCCCACGCTGCAGACACTGATAACGGCCAACACGCGCCTGGTCACCTTTATCGCATCAATAACCTACGACAGCTCCTACCCCTTCCTCCTCCCCGAATTCGACTTCGTCTTCGAGACCGCCTTCGGCGTCACATCCACCGATGGATTCAACTGCACCCTATCCCGGCCCACCTCGCTCGACTCCTCCGCATCCGCCATATCCGCAGGCTACATGGGCCTCCTGAACCACTTCCTCGACACCACAGGCCTCATATCTGAACCCGCCATCGACAACATCACAACCACCAACGCCGCCTCCACCTCCACTACAGGCAGTCTAGGTGCGCAGGGAGAAGAGTGTGCGAGCGAGTGGGGGACGAAGCCGACGTTCATGCTGGTTGATTTCTTCAATGTGGGACCGGCGATGGACACAGCGGATCAGTTGAATGGCATTACGGCCACGGGGCGGACGACCGTCAGCACGGCGGAGCTGACTGCGTCGACCACTGGGGCGGCGACGCAGATGGTTGCTGCTGGGGGATTTAGGGTTGCGGCGGTGGCGATGGGTGTTCTTGCGCTGGGGAACTTTGTTTGGTTGTGAGGAGATCGAAGGGAAATTGATATAGCGTTTTTGAACATAGCGACGGAGTTTTGATAAGCATTTACATGGATGGCATTGGGGTACGGAATACAGGCCGGCTAGAAAGATACCATTATGACACAATCAGAAATGAAAACAAAATCCAAACAAGCTTCAATGATATACATTGTGTCCCGTTTCCTTGATACACCTGTCATGGCATCTCATCCTCTAGTATTCTACAATAATATACATATCATTACACACCCCTTATCTCTTTAAATAAGCGCCTGTCCCTTGTACATCCCATCCCTAACCTCCGCCACAACATCCCTCCTATCATGCTTCCCAACCAGCACAATGCCCCTCCCCCGCCTTCCCATTCTCCCCGTCCTCCCGAGCCGATGTATGAAATCAATCGTCGAATGCGGCACATCGTATAACAACACATGCCTCACAGCAAGTGTATCGATACCCCTACTCCCTAGATCCGTAGTCACCAGCACCTTAGTATTCGGCAGCTTTCGCTTCACAGGTGGTGCGTCCTTGCCCATCGGAACGTAGTTAGGCTGGTTATCTGCCAGCGATCCTGGATGTTCCTCTTTCGGAGCAGTAAGAGGTTGCGATAGCGTGAATGAAGCAAGCATCTCGGCTTGTCGTAGCTCGGGTGTATCGCGATTGAGCGCAATGGCATCGATTCCTTTCGAAATGAGATAATCCGCAACCTCCTTCGTCTTCTCGCGCTCGTTAACAAAGACAAGAATGCGCTTGATGTCCATCTCGCCCTTCACCGGCCCGTCGTGCTCAGCTGCTGCTTTTCCAATGGACCAGATCGTGTCGGCGCACGCTAGGTTTTTGTTTCCTTGGTATGGCGCCCGTTCAACGTCTACAACACCGAGTTGGACACGGCGAGGAATGGCATGGAGATTGGGGGTGACGAGACGGCGGATGTCGGGGAAACGGGTGCGGAGATAGCCATCCATACTTCGGGGAATGGTGGCAGAGCAGAGAATCAGCTGCTTCAGCGATGGAGTAGCTCTATCGATGATAGCTGAGGTGAGAGGGGAGAATCCGCGGTCTAGAAGAGAGTCTGCTTCATCAACGATGAGATGTGTAACGCGAGACAGGATATTTGGATCCGAGTCGGCGATTGAGGAGAGGAGGTGTGGTGTAGATATCAGGATATCGATTCCGCGAGGGGAGAACAGCCGGTTTCGAATGACCTGCCCACTGAATGACGAAGAAACCATGGCCGAACGGAACTTCACCGTATGCGAGAATGCCTTCACAAGACTTCCAACCTGGGCCACCAGCTCAGACGTAGGTACGAGAATAATGGCTCGAGGTCGACCTGTTGTAGGATGTGGTCTGTCGGAAACAGGATCAATGGACCCCCCCAAAGCCTGCTGCAACTTCTCGTCCTCCAAAGCCTGCTCATACTCCTTGATATCCTCATCTTCCACCTCCGCCTCCTTGACAGCATTTATCGTAGGGATCAAATACGCCAATGTCTTTCCCGACCCGGTCTCAGCAGCAATCAAAAACTCTCCATGCTCTTTGACCTTGACCTTGCTCCGCCTCCCCGTAGCTTCACTACCGAGCAACGCCGGAATGGCAATCTTCTGCACCGGCGTAGGCGTCAACCCCTCCATCCCCGGCAAAGCCTGTGTAGAAATAGCCCCCTTAACAGAATCCAGCAGCGGAAACTGCTCAAACTCATCAATCTCCCGCATCCGCTCCTTTATCCTCGTCCGCTGATCATAAGACACCGGCGCCAACGCTCTCTGCATCTTCAAAGCCCTAAACCCCCCAGCCCTCGGATCCTCCTTCCTCCCAGGCCGTCCCTTCGTCCCTCTTGTAGCAGTTGCGCGCTCCGGCACCCCTCGAATCTTCGCCTCCCTCTGATTCATGCCTCCAAATGGCCCATCTTGCCGCCTCCTGTTCGGTCGCCCGGGCTCGCCTGGATTCGGCTCTGGGGTATTGACGGCGCCAGCTTTTGCGAGGCTGAACCGGTTGGGTCGAGGAGCGAGTTTCGTGTAGGAGGCTGTCCATTGGGGAGTTGCTTTGAACGAGCAGAAGAGGCACGTTGAGGCCTTTGGGCGTAGCATGATCGATGGGAAGAGTCTATAATCGCATTTCATAGAGCATTGGGTGAGATTCGGTTTACTCGAGTTGGTGCTGGCTTCTAATACTAGGAGCCTACTCTACCAAAATATTTCTTGGCCGGTCAAATAGTTGTTCCGGATGATCACGTGCAAGCAGAAATGGTGAATTGAGAGAGGTAGAAGCTAGCATAAGCTTTAGCAGCAATTGGATTCCGTTTCCAGTGGATAGTAGAGAGAATATAACGCTTCTGGGCGAGGAAGTCAAGAAGACGGAACAAGCTCTTGAGATTTGACGGTCTATTGAGACCTTTGCTGCAGAAAGAGGTATAGAACATTTTTATATGCCAGACCACACAACGCCAATACCACCGTAAACTCCTTCAATGCAAATAATGCTACTCTCTCCCACCTTCTCCTCCTCAGCTCGTAGAGAACAGAGTATCCTCGTCCCTCAAATATTCTCCACAATCCGCCTGTCTGAAGCACGTAATCCCCGTAGGATCCAACCGTCTTGCCTCCTGCGTGCTTCTCGCCGTGACCCCAAAGCCTAGCGGTGTATCATTCATGCTGTACACAACTACCCCCTGGTGCTCCGGGCAGTCCTCCGACCATCTCCCAACATGCGCCTTGACGATATGTCCGCCGTAGAGGAAAGGCATCTCTCCGTTCGCCTTCACCCAAACCTTGTACCGGGCGTGTTCCGCAAGGATACTGCAACGGGGAGTCAGCATTGCACTATTTGGGAATATCTCAAGAGGGCGAGGAGGATTGATTTCCTTCGTGAGGAGAGGGGGAGAAGATTGATGTATTTATGATGGAACAGCATAAGAAGATGGGGGAGAAATTACGGAAGGGCCGTGATGTGGATTCTAAACTTCCCCGACTTTGTAAACTTTCCTATGTTCTGTTAGATTTGCTTTAGGTTAAGTAAGGGCATAAGGTAATACCGAGACATGTTCCTAAGGAGAGCAGCTTGTCTCTTGATACTGATACGGCGAGGTTTGCAAGGGCAAGTCGAACGTAGTATACTCGATTCTGGTGCATGCGGAAGACGTAACGGTCGCTATCTTGGCCATTGTCGATGAGGGACTTCAACGAGGTACCGGTATATCCAGCCAATTTCGCAAACAACGTTTGGGCTTCTTGCTCTGTGAGGGCGCGCATTTTGTTGCTGGTGGTATTCCGACTCGATTCGAGATGTGTGAAAGTGGTTTATGGGGATGAGGTATTCCCGGTATTACGACACGACTCGAGGTGGAGGGAGAGCGGTAGTTGTGGTTGAAGTTGTAGTAGTCGGAGGTTGTTGTTCTGGGCTGGGATTCGAGTTCTTTGGTGGGGAGATTTTGATCCGCACCTTTTTTTTTTCGAAGGCGGCCGCTTCAAAAAGTTAACACCAAAAATGTACCTCGATAATTAAATTCTTCCACAACAACACCGCAACTCCAAAATGGCCAGACTCCCAGCAGTAAAACGGCGAAAGCTGACACCTCCTGCTACTGACGGAGAAGACTCCTCGCCGTCGACTCTCGAACCCGAATCAGCGCCCGAAACGAATGCTTTCTTCAAACAGGCCTCGAGCTGGAACCTAGAGCAGGACTACGAGTCGAGACCGCGGAAGGGAAAGAAGAAGGACAAGGAGAGCACGAGGCTGCCAATAAAGACCGCAGATGGGTTAATCGAGCAAGTCGATGCGCAGGAAGAGGAAGAGCAGAGCGATTTGGAATGGCTGGGTGCGGAGGAGCCAGCGGAGGAAGTCGAAGAGAAACCTACGAAACCTACAGTCCCCGTGCGGCAGCAAATCTTAGAGGCAAAAGAGGAGCTGGCAAAGATTGCATTGGTTCTAAACGAAGATCCGGAGGAGAATGGAGCTGCTTTCAAGTCACTGGCGCAGATTGGGCAGACTTCCAATACTACAATCAAGAAGCTTGCTCTGGCGACCCAGCTAGCCGTCTATAAGGATGTCATTCCCGGATACCGCATACGACCGCTATCAGAAGAGGATATGGAGACGAAGGTTTCAAAGGAGGTGCGAAAACTACGGGCTTATGAGCAGGCGCTTGTTGGAGGATACCAGGCATATATTCGAGAGCTCGCAAAGCTGGCACAGTCGGGAAAGAGTTCCAAAGATGGGGGGCCAAGTCTAGGGAGTGTGGCTATTGCTTGCGCATGCAATCTACTGGTCTCGGTGCCGCATTTCAACTTCCGAGGAGAGCTATTGAAGATACTGGTGGGGAAATTGAGCACGCGAAAGGTGGATGCGGATTTTGTCAAGTGCAGGGAGACAATCGAGACGCTATTCCAGAAAGACGAAGACGGAACGCCCTCGTTAGATGCTGTTGCACTTTTGACGAAGATGATGAAGGGAAGAGGATACCGAGTGGACGAGAGTGTGCTGAATACCTTCCTGCATCTACGGTTATTGTTGGAGTTCTCCTGGAAAGCCTCCACGAATCGTGTTGACAGACCGAGCAAATCAGAAGAAGATGGCCCGAAACTAAAGCAGAAAAAGGTCTTCCGAACGAAGAAGGAGAGGAAGATGCTGAAAGAGCAAAAGGCCGTAGAGAAGGAGATGGTGCAAGCCGACGCGACTGTGAGCAACGAAGAGCGGGATCGCATGCAAGCCGAGACGCTGAAGTTGGTGTTCGTAACCTATTTTCGAATCTTGAAATTACGTCCCCCGAACTTGATGGGGGCTGTATTGGAGGGTCTGGCACGGTACGCGCATCTCATCAACCAGGATTTCTTCGGCGACCTGTTGGAAGCCCTGAAAGATCTCATTGGCCACGCCGAGACAGGAGATGATGTCGAGGAGGAAGATGAAGAATCGACGAGAAACCTCACCAGGGAGGCTCTTCTTTGCATCATCACCGCATTTGCTCTTCTCGAAGGGCAAGACGCAGCCAAGGCGCAGGCAACGCTGAGTCTTGATTTGAGCTTTTTTGTTACTCATCTCTACCGAACTCTACACGCTTTAGCCCTGAACCCCGATATCGAGCTCAGCGCAAAGTCCCTCCATCTCCCAGATCCGAACGACCCTTCAACGCCTCCTCCAACGACGAACAACAAAATCAACATTCAAACGACCACAGTCCTACTTCTACGATCGCTGTCCTCCGTGCTCGTTCCACAACTTGGAGCACGTGCAGTTCCACCCCTCCGAATCGCGGCTTTCACAAAGCAACTTGCCACATCGTCACTCCACCTCCCTGAAAAATCCTGTCTTGCGACCGTTGGCTTGCTAGGCAAAGTCACCAAGACCCACGAGAAAAAGATCGCCGCGTTATGGAACACGGAAGAGAGACGAGGTGACGGGACATTCGATGCGCTGAACGGGGAAGTGGAAGGAAGCAATCCATTCGCGGCAACGGTTTGGGAGGGAGAGTTGTTAAAGAAGCATTTCTGTCCTGCGGTTAGAGACGGCGTCAAAACTATGGAGAAAAATGTGCTGGGCTTGTTATAGGGATGACCGGAAATGTGGAGTAAAAAAAAGGATATCATGTCACCTATACCTGCCCCAATGCGAATAAAAAACTCTCACTGCATCGTGCATCTTGAAGAGTCAGGTGTTTCAAGCGTTGCTGCATGCAAACTGGTGACGGTAAAGGCGGGGTCCCTGTCACGCGACCCGCTCCCCTATTTCCAGTCTCATCCGATACTCATTTGACCACTTATCACAAAGCAATGCGAAACAAACATACCGACTGCCATGAACCGGCAAGTATCATGCGCCACCTAAGTTCGGTTGTCACTTCCTCACTTTTTCTGAAACATTAAAGTTTAGTTCATGAACTACGAAAACCCCAACGTCAACTTCCAAACTTGCCCATTTCAACACACACTCGTTATTTCTTATCAGTAACCTCCCTAAACCAAATCATATGCGCCACCTGATTCAATGACGATGCAGACCCCCACCCCTTTGTCCGAATCTCTCAAGTCCGCTGCTGGCGATACCATGCCTCCCGCCATCCTCCCGATGCTGAAGAACGTCACCCGCCGAGTATGTTCGCCATTGGTGGCACTTTCATTGCTAGACTGACTCTTGACCCAGGCACCATTCTTGAAACGCGTCTCGGTAGCCAGCTCGCTGGTCTTTGGATCGGTAATACTCTCCTGCTTTTTTTTTCTTTTCGGGGCATTCCCAAAAGTCTCAGCGCTCGCTCGACAATTTCAAACCTCCCAAAAGGGTTCAAAGCTAATCTTTCCAGATCAATCTAATCCTCGGCGCCGTTATGACTCTGCATCCTCTCTACCCACACCACGTTAGAATGCGTACATTCCCCCTCCTCTCTTCTTCCACCTCCACGACACCTAATACAAACTCCAGCCCTTTATATCACGACCCTCGTCATCAACTTCGTCGCCCTGACTCTTGCCGCTCTCACGAGTCTAGACTGGAGGACACAGAAGGAGCAGGATAAACAGTTCGCCCAGCAGTTGCTGCGGGTTGTCCCTTTTGCTTTGCGGGGAAATGCGGATTTGTGGCATGAGGTGGCGAGGAGGGGGGACGATTACGTTTGAGAAGGTTTGAGACGGTGTGATACGTTTTCAGGAAATGGAAGTTAGATTTTTATCCTTGAAATTGTGACTTTGAGGTTGTGATTGCAGCGTGAAGAGCATGGGACTAGGTATTCCACGTCGATAGCCATATTAATTTCGGTATAAGGACAAAGTGTTCTGGATTGGAAACGGATATCACTTGCGAGAAAGTTTTTGGTTTTGTATAGTTTTTGGAATTGTTTTTTTATTCTGTTTACTTGGAGCACCCACTACGGCATCTCGAATCTCCGTCCTAGATTGACTGTTCAGCCCATGCTTGGGGGAAGATTGGACGTACCGTACACACCACCCACGAAATAATCGTACTCGCCATGCAGAAGGGCAGTCTCCTCGTCGGCTGCTTCGTAGTCATCGCCACTACCCTTGCTGCGTTACCTCTTATTTCTTTTGATTAAATATAATAAAATTTTCGCGTAATAAACATTAGAGCACGCCGAAGATTACTATTAGAGCCCGAATTACTTATGCTACAGCAAAGTGCACAGATATAAAGTATTGCTAGTCGGACTTAACGTGACATATTTGATTCGTTCAATAATTTATTCTTTTGGCTCCATCTATTTGTTGTAAAGCGCTCAAGTCAAATTTTGAAGCGAGGGGTGGAATATTTACAGACCCCGCCAACGAACTCAGCTAGAAGTTAACTGCAAGGTTCCAGTGACAGCCAAAAGAGATTCATTTGTGCGTTATATTTTGCGATGTGATTCATTCCATTGTTGAAATTCTGATGCTCAGCTCGGTATTGCGGTATTTGATCCCAGGTGACGATCATTCCCTCGGGAATATCCCAAACAGGGATTTGCTCCTGAGCCGGAAGAAGGCGAAGAGACCCCTACAGTAGGCCACAGATCAAATGCCACCGTAGTTTGACATGCAAGCCACCAGGTTCTCAATTAGACCAGGAATTATGTACATGCATCTGCATATACTAACGTTATGCGAGGAATTACAAGTATGATACCTTGTAAGCTACGAAAGTAATCCTTTCCTGATGATATATTGACTCTGAGTGGCGTCACCATCCAGATTTTCGAGCCTGATACTCATCCTCTTTGCTCACGAGTAACGATCATGCCTTCGCCAAGCTCGGCCCGCCTCTCCAAATCCGAGATCCAAGCTTTTGGACCCCTCACCCCCGAACTCGAAGAAGTAAGTGGTTTTGATGCGTTTCCTTCCTCTCATTGATATAACGTCACTGACATAACATGTCTAGCTGATTCGCGAGACTGGACCCTGGCCCGATCCGCCTTTCACTGATATTCCTCAATGCCGTTCTCTTTCTGACTTCGCAGACAGCCTCCTTATAAAAGCCCTTGGCCCGACCCCTCCAGCACTGGAAGAAAGAGCCATATCTATCCCTGTTTCTTCAACATATACTTCCAATGCTACCATTACCCGTCCTTCGAGTCAATCTCAAAAAATTCCGGGCGCGTTGATTCTTTTACTGCACCCAGGGGGTTTTTTCCTAGGTAGTCCACTCAAGCTGACACCCTACACCCGGGGTCTGGCCTCATTGTTCTCAGCTACGGTTGTTTGCGCTTCTTACCGTTTCGCTCCAGAGCACCCTTTCCCTGCTGGTATTGACGACGCCTGGGAATGTTTAAAATGGGCAGCGAACAATGCCACTTCTCTCGGTGCAGTATGCATGCTTCTAACTCGATTTCGATTTCCATGAATTTTCTATTTCATGAAAAATTGTAAAATACCAAGGCAACTAACATAATTAACTTCCAGGACGTAGCTAAAGGGTTCACCGTGGGCGGGGTATCCAGTGGTGCAAACTTTGCCGCAGTACTCGCACGACGTTCAGTAGAAGAATGCTTAGAACCTCGGGTCTCTGGAACATGGACGCCACTATTCAAGGGACTGTCCGAGAACACGGTGCCTGCTAGTGTAACCAAAAAAAAATCAAAATTAATTAATAATTAATTATAATT
>QGMK01000663.1:0-19257 GCA_007825345.1 Lachnellula suecica
CCTAATCACGTCGGCTTCGCTTAACCGCAACCCCACCACCCATCCCCCTAAGCTCCAATCGCATCACCACCTGCCCAAACATCCCGCCCTGAAAATGTCGGCAACACATCTCCGCCTTCTCATCCCCGTCCCGGGAATTCTCAAAGACCCAATAGTAACCCTCTTGATTGGCGCGGACTTCCCAGATCGGGCAACCGGCTGCCTCAGTCATGCGATGAATTTCATTAATACCATCCAAGCTGACGTCGCCGCAGGGAAAGCAGATGTAAGGATTATTGGCTATAGAATCTGTGATCGTGTTGCGTTCAATGCGGCTGGCGAGACGCCGATGGGAGGGAGGTTCGTCGTTGTCGTGGAGCCCGGATGCTTTCCGCTTTGCTGAGTCGACGGGGGGTGGGACTTGAATGCTGGCTCTTGGACCCCGCGGAGGACTGTGCATTATTCGAGCTGGTGGGAATCGAATAAGATTCGCGAAGGAAGAGTAATCGAGCTGTTGGATTGCAAAGGGTAAGTGTTCGTCAAAGGGCGAGAGCTTCGTGCTGTAGGTCGGTGCCTGGGTGCAAATGAACTGGCATGAAGCGGATTCCCCCGGGCGTTCTCTAGTGCCTATAAAATGGTTTAATACAGTTTTTGAAGGTCTCCTGCTTGAGTGACTTACTCTCAACTCAACAAATGCTAGGCCGAACTAGATGCAAAGGAGAATTAGCTTGGCTTCTTTGGAGGGTTTGAAGAATGACTTGGTAGCGCATAGGCCAGTCTGCGGGCAAACCTCCAGATTTCGGGGGAGAATAGAGGGTCAAGGTTATTCTACCTTTCTGTGCTTTCGGTTCGACCTCAGCCAGCTGTTCTTTGTGCTCAATATCCAATATCTCCACGTCCTTCAGAAAGCGGGTTTCGAGGCGCTCCATATCGTCATTCTTCCTGTAAACTACCGCCTGGCGTCTCTCGAAGAACTCCTTCTCAATTTCAAATCGACGTGCTTGGACGACTCCCTCATGGTTGGCGTGAAACCAGTGATAGTTCTCATGGCAGTCCTGTGTTAATCGCTCGATCTTCCGATCTTCCGCATCGAGCTCGTCGAGGCTGTTGCGATTGGCGGGTGCTTCACTGCGGCTTGGACCATTGCAGTGGTCTCGACGGGTCGCACTGTCTTGTCTTTCATGGTTGTCAAAACGAGCAGCTCGTGCCTCGCTCCTGGTATGAGCTTCGAGTCTCGCTATCATGTCGGCACGTGATCCTTGGGTGGAAAGTCCTCGCCGGTCACAGTGATCCTCCAGACCCTCCCTTGTAAGGTGATTCCAGTTTGTACTGTTCCAGTCCATGATGGGAGGATGTAATGTCACTGCAGGGTAATTAGATTCATATGTGATTGAAAGACGTCGCCTTTCAAACTCAGAACGTGGATGCATACCCCTGAAAATCTCTTGGTATTGACGTGGGGGGAAGGTCAAAATTTGTTTGCCGCAAAATAAGTCGAAAGTAAGTTGAAAGTGAACTCATCTTTAAGGTGGAAAGCCAACAATGTATAGGTCATATCGATTATCGCGAGCCGGTACTAGAACGAGGTAAGAAGAGCCTGGAATGCACTTTCGAGTCACTGGAAAGCAGACACTAGTGACCGAATCCGAGTTTCACGACCAGACAAAGGCATATTCTTAAACCTAGACAGTATATATCTGCTGCTACCTAGTCGTCCTAGAATGAACGAAACGGGAAGTGCTCCACGGAGAATTTCCTCCCATTTCTACATCTCGGGTGTTCAACGCTTAAGCGTAACCGTACTGATGGCCAAAACAGAGCGAGGACCTTGAGGCAGTGCCGTTGTTCCAAAACGACGAGGATTGGAGTCCCTTCTGAGACAAGAATGCCGCAGATAATCTATGGTAAAGCCTGCCAGTACCATGGAGCTATGATTGGACTGCTCTAAAGCTTGACTCAGTTCAAAGCGTCATAAAGCTGCCTCTTGACCACTTGGGACGGGCCATGTATAGACTTTGGCAGAGAGTCGCTGGAATATTTCCCGTAATTACACCGCGCTCACGGCGAGGAATACCCAACACATTGCCACTAAAGTGTCCAGAATCTATGGTGATAATGTTCGAGTAGATTCGAGAAGAGATTGGAGTAAATCCGAGTAGATAGATCGATTGATAAGAGTAATAAAGCGAGGAGATACGGCGAGCTGAGGGTTTTATGTTAATGAGGAGAAACCCCAGCTGGTAGATATATACACAGAACAGAGGTATGATCTACTTGCCGTTCAGGTATAGATCATCCTTTCTGGATGATCCAGTGGGGGAAAAGCCATCAATTTGAATAAAATTGAATGCAAATAAGCTTTCCGTAATCGGTAAACAATAGATTAAACTGAACTAAAAATATATCCAGCAGCACTATGGGTCCCCAGTGGATCTTTACCATGAAGCAAAGGAAGAGTGTTGAACTGGAAGGAGCTATTTGGAGCTCGCCCCTTGCCGTGTCATAATACCAGTCAACCATACGATGAAGGTGTTTGCGTAGCTCCAAATGGATTACCAGTCGAGGGATGAGAGTTGTAGGAAGAGACGAAGCGACATCAGAGAGGTGAGGCGACGTTCTAGCCCGGACAGAAGGCTTCATTGTATTTCCGTAGAGCACTTGGGCAGGGCTTGATACAGGGGCGCAGCAGCTTTCGCGCCTGATTAAAGCCCCGCAGTATACTTGAGAGGTACAGTAGAGGATCACAGTTTGTGCCCATCGCTTCGTAGTCCAGCGGAACTAGGTGAGGAATAAATGGGGATAGGTAGATGTATTAATTCGAGGGAGCTAATCGACGCTTGGATTGCCGACGGTGGATGTTATCATCATCTTCGCCTTCGTCGTCCGGGGCCCCTCGTTTAGCTGGGACTGTGGTGTTCGTTGTAGAGAGCCCTTGAAGCTGTCCTGGTATATACCGGTTGGGATCGAAATCGTGTGGAAAGATTTTGTGCTCTTGAATTTTCTGTAACGAAGTTAGCTAAACGATACAGGTACAACGTATGGGCGTTCTTGCTCACTCCTAATTTGACTAATGCTTCACGAAAAGTCTTCCACGAAGCATAGTTGTCGGTACAGACTTTCTCCAGCTCAGCCGCACTCGGCCAACCATTCGCGGGTGCTCACCAACGCGTGGGAGACCCATGTTGGAAATAGAAGAAGTGCTCGGCTCCTTCTGACGAGGAATCCCTCCGCCGGCCTCCTCTACTCGAACACTTGGCTTTGGGGATCCGGCAGCTTCAAGCTTTGCTTGCGCCTTTGCTTCGCGCTTTTCCTTGTCGTCGTCTTTGAGTCGCTGGATCTTGACTGCAATCGTGGATCCTGATTTGAGACCTCGTCGCTTGCACATGTCTCTCAAGCGATCGGTACTGTAGTCCTCATATTTTACGCCCATATTTCTCTGTCTGCGTGGAAGGACGTGAGGATGGGGTTGACCTGGAAAATGACAAGTAAACCGATGGTAGACCGGCTCTAATCTAGCTCCGGAGTGAGGGGAGGCTGAATGCAAGTTCTGACTTTCAGAGGGGGAGAATCAGGCAAGTTGTTTCGAGGGCGAGATAGGGTCGAGGAGTTATTGATATCGTAAGACGTGGTGTGTACAAAAATTCTGCGTCCAGCAGAAGGCAAGAGTTGGCAAGGCGAAAGGCCGCTCCAGCGGTGCGGAGATGAAGAGGATATGATAGATGAGAAGAAGTAGAAAGGAGTTCTGGTAAGGCGTATCAGATGCTCTATCTTATAGTAAATAAGCAATTCAGAGACCCTAAATACCACAGAAGGCGCCGGCATCAAGAACAAACGACACTCTCTATACGAGAGTTTCACGAATATGAAGCTATGGTCACTTGATGGACATTGCATAGCAGCCTTTCGATTGCAATGAGTAATCAAGAGAATCCAAATAATCTATACACCGCCGGCATCATTAACAAGGGGTGCTCCTACAAAGAGTTTCAAGATCATGGAGCTATGACTGTTATATCTCACTTGAGGGGAATTGCAATGCCCAATGAACGTGCTGACGTTAGATAAACATTGAAACTTTCTAGAACTGAGCAAAATATTGCAGAGGGACTTACGCCAATCCATAAACACCATTTGCCCGCTATTCGAATGATGGAAAATAACGACGTCTATTCTTTCGCGGGACCGAATGAGAGGATGAAAGCGTTTTATAGAGAACCTATGTAGTGTACAAACAAGCTGCGCTTATCTCGCATTATACACTCTATCAAGCACCAGCTCGTGAAACCCCGTCTAAACCCCTCATGCATTTCTACTCATGTCGTTTCGGATTCTATGCCATAATACATTAGCACTTTTCTTAGAGAGGCGTGGTGGGTTGTGACGAGAAAGACCCAAGGCGGAGGTGCAAGTTTTGCAGCGAGAACGAGGGAGAATGTTCGGAGTATACATACCTGTTGTAATCCAGCAGACCCTCAATGCTTCCAATCGCGCTCACAGCCACATCCTGATCCCAAAGCTTCCTTTGCGCAAAGCTCATCACATCCTTTTCTGTGATCGCGCTAACGACTCTCTCGATCTCCTCTGGGCCCATACGACGTCCGGTTGTGATGATCTGTCGTCCGATATCTTCGGCAACAGCGGTGGTTCCGTCCAAGGAGAGAAGAATAGACGCCTTCAGTTGAGCCTTGGCACGCTCGACCTCAGCCTCGGTGACGTTGTATGATAGCCTGGACCATTCGCGAAGTGTGAAGTGAACAAGATCATCAATTCGGGTCAGGTTGTCGGTAACGAGGTAGATACCCCAGAGACTACGGACTGTTAGCTGATGATAATAGATAATCAAGATACCACTTACCCAGTGTCGCTGTAACTTGTCGAAAAGCTCATGAAGCTGTTGGCCAAGCCATTCTTGTGCACGAAACCACTGAGCTTGCTGCCCATGTGGGGAGCATTGCCCATCGCTTTGTCCCAGTTTCCGACAATAGCTTGGGTAACCAGAGCAGTGAAGTAGTCATCATCCTTCCAGCTGACACCCTCCACAGCAATAGCAATGTTCGCAGTTGGGATAGTGTCGTCACGGATTCGGACTTCTGAACCAACGAATTCAGGCTTTCGCTTTTGTGCGGCAGCAACTGAGGCCGCGGAACCAGTGTGGGGCTCAGTTGGGAGGTTGGCGAAGTGTTTCTCAGCCAGCTCAACCAATTGCTCGTGAGGGACGCCACCAGCTCCAACAAGAACCATGCGGTCCGCCGTGTAGTTCGTCTTGATATATTCAGTCAAGTCGGGTCGTTGGATGCTCATGATGTTCTCGGAGGGGCCCAAGATAGTTCGTCCTAAGGGCTGTCCTTGAAAAGCAGTTGCGTGTAGATGGTCGAATACGACTTCCTCCAATTGCTTGTCAACCTCCTCGGATTCCCTCAAGATAACATCGCGCTCACGAGTGATGGCGGATTCCTCGAGCTTGGAGTTTTGCAGAATGTCGGCCAAGATGTCGACGGTCTGCGGTACGTCGGCGTTGAAGGCTTTGGCATAGTATACGGTGTTCTCGCGCTGCAATTACAATTAGTTCAACACTCAGACGCCAATGCTTTCAAACATACAGATGTGTAGGCGTTCAAGTGGCCACCCATGTTCTCGATTTCCAGCTCCAATTGGTGTTGTGTACGATTTTTTGTGCCCTGCATCCATCATCAGTCCGTAATTCATTCCACCCAGTCCAATTGGCCCATACCTTAAAAGCCAGATGCTCGAGGAAGTGAGCTGTGCCATTTGTCTTGTCCGTCTCTGCGCGGGATCCAGCATCGATCCACACTCCGACTGTCGACGTCTGCGCCCAAGGGGAGTGCTCGGTGGCGATCTGTGCACGTCAGTATCTATCAAGCTCCGCCAGCCGGCAGCACTCACGGTCAGGCCATTGGACAGTGTTGTTGATTCCGTCTTGACGCCATTTTTCACCACAGGAGTCGCGAATCCTCTCCTCAAGGGGGCGACGGCATTGAGACCAGCGCGGCCGCGCAGTCCCTGGGAAAGGTTCAAAGCTAACCGCCGGGACGCCATGGGAGATACTGGTGAAGGGCGAGGGCGAGAGTTGAGGGTATTCGTGGATTTGGAGGTCAGTCAGGGAAGGGCCGGAGCGAACGTCGTTTCTTGAGATTTGATCGAAGCTCTTTTCGGCAGCCAATCAGAACGCTTCCGATGTCCTTTACATAAGCGCGACTTTTCGGAAGCAGTTCCTCGGCAATAGGCGTCAACGACCTCAAGCTTCTTTTGGTGTGTAATTCTCGACTTCACTTCATACAGCCAGAGATCGGATTGCAGTGTTTCGTGATGGCTTCAATTGTGCGACCAACCTTGCTGCGGCAGTCCTGTCTGAAGGCTGCATCCAAGCATGCCTTCTCTACCAAGCCAGCCGCGACTTTCCCCGCCATCAACAGGCCTGCAGCATCCGTTCTGTCCAAGCAGGTGATGCCAGGTTCAATGCGAGTAGCTGCTTTCCATGCAAGCGGCAGAAAGTTAATTCTTCCTCCTCTACCTCGTGAGTTTTACGGTCATTCATGTAGAAGGATCAAGAGCTAATTTGTATCACAGAAACCATTGACGGAACCGGTATGCAATATCGCATTTGTACGTCAACTGTGCTGACAATCTCTAGCAAACGAAGCAGCAAAAGTCCCCGAACCAAGCCCATCCCACGGTTCCTACCACTGGACCTTCGAGCGTCTTGTCTCAGTCGGCCTGGTCCCTCTTACGATCGCCCCCTTCGCAGCCGGCTCCCTAAACCCATTAACGGATGCCATCCTCTGCGGAGCCATACTCATCCACTCGCACATCGGATTCGAATCCATCATCACCGATTACATTCCACGTAAGCGTCTGCCGAAGACAAGGAAGCTGTTTGATTGGGGCCTGAAGCTTGCGACTGTGGTGGTTGGTGTCGGATTGTACGAATTTGAGACGAATGACGTTGGTTTGACTGAGGGTATCAAGAAGATTTGGACTGCATAAGGGGACAACGGTCGGGGCTGGGAGCTGTGTATATTTTGATGAGCATGCATTTATAAATGGCCTGGGGCTTTTCTAAACACGATTCCTACAAAAAACATGTTTATGACTTCGGCTTGTGATAGTTCTTACCAGTTTTGGTTCCATTTTTAGACAACTGGGCCTTTTTCACCTCTTCAAGGAGTCTTGAGCTTTAGGTTCAACTTTCCCTGACTTGTGTCAATGACCAGGCAAGTTATTGTCCCTGCTCCAAAGAAGAATTGAAGTAATGGAAAGAAACAAGCCCCTATCATCCAGCGCCGCTCGAGAGACTCACTCAGACAGCGCCCCCAAGTTCATATTCTCTCTAGAACATTTTCAAGCTTTTCGGCAGCCCAACCCTCTCTTCACAACGCACCTATTCCTCTCCACACCCGCCAAACCCAGCTCCCAAAACGAGCATCCCGCCGATGCCACTCCCTTCCTCAACGCTCCAAGACCATCATGTGATCTATTCCTCCACTCACACACCCTAATACCCTCACGCTTCTCTTCCACAGTACGTTTCTATTGCAGGTAGCACTCGCCACTCTTTCAAAAACAACACTTTCACACCTAAGACGAGCCGATACTTCTGCGCCTGAATCATTCATTCGCAGCACGAGCGAACCAGTTTATATGTTCTCAATTCCAGTTGATGGTTATCGTGGGCACGAAAATAGCAACAGCACCGTGATGAAGGTTGGCGAAATATGATCCTTCTTCTGTCTGAACCTGTCTTTTACTAGAAGTTGTGGAGCGGTTTCGATGTATCATTCCTAGTTGATGGTTCTGCCTGTAGGGACTTGTCAATTTCCGACGCATGGGTCGCTACTCCCAAAGGGGCGGTACGGATTATGGTCTGGCGTTTAGGCGGCAGAAAGATTTGGTGGTGAGGGAGGCGAGTTGCTCAGCTGATAGGCAGCAGGTGTGAGTTGGGGTTGGCATATCTTCGGGTCGCAATTGAATGCTGAGAGCCCGGCGGAAGAGCATATGAATGCCTCAAAGCAGTAGGAGCAAGTTGATGGTCGTGAGTTTTTGCTATTGTCAACGCCGTGTTGAGCACGAGGAACATGACTTCGAGCACGGGAAACACACCCACGTACTGACGCACAAGTCGTATAAATTCCCCTTCTCTCAACAAAATGCGCTGTTTAGAAAGTCTCACATCCAGTAGAAGATTCTCAAGAGGCCATTCTGCCAGTTTTCAACGCTGTAGTGGGTACGAGGAACCTACCATTGTGTCGACGAACGGACGATATCAACACCCGCAACATCGAAGAAAACGGCTTTTAGAATGTCTCACATCCAGTAGATGATTTTAAAGAGGCCAATTTGACGTTTCTCGGTGCCTTTCGCACCACAAACCTACCTCTGTGCCCGTCTCACAGTGCACAACAATCCCAGCACCCTCTCCAAAAACGGCCATTTAGAATGTCTCACGCCCAGTGAGATACTCTCAACGCTATACATTCCAGCTTTACGCCATTGCTATGCAATATAATACAAGTCTTTCAAAAACACGCCTGCCTGGTATATGCCACCCATCGCTCCCCAAACGCCAAAATCACTCATTACACCTTCTTATCATCCGAATCTTCCCTTTCCAGGCTCAGGCCTGGTACGCCCGTCATGATCTCTGCATCGAGATCCTGGTCGCGGTTTTCGGGCCGTTTTAAGGCTCCCAGATCGATAACCTGTGTGTCGTCGTCTACGGCGTCTTCGAAGTCTCCTTCTAGCATGCTGCTAGACATGTGTTCGGCCTCTTCGTCGTCGTTGGAGCCGGACATTATGCTCTCTTCGAGACCGTTGTAGTCGTCCCCCTCGCCATCGTCAATTGAGTCCCGTGATATATAGCTATCTGCTAGCTCTTCATTTCCTTCATCGTCGCTGCCATTTCTGTCTTCATCGTCACTTCCGTTTTCGTCGTCTTGATCCTCAGGTTCTCCACTTTCAGACCCACTAAAATCGTCTAGTTCCAGTACTGGGTCCCTCCAATAGGTGAAATCGGTAAAATCTTCCCCGCCGCCCTTCACTAGCGTGCCTACAGGAGGGAAGTAGTGATCCACGACCTCCTGCATATTTACGTAATTATAGCGCAATTTGTTCAGATTGGGAAGGAACAGGTAGACTTCGGCATTGCTGTTGATCGTAAAAATGCGCGTGCTAGGGATGCTGACTGATCGATACGATAGGGCGTCTGTGAGGCGATTTCCGAAGCCTGCCACAAAAGGCGTGCGTCCCTGGCCGAATAGATTCTTGATATCGCGAAGGCACGCCATTTTGAAAACTTCAGGCTTGCGGATATACAGCTCCCTGCGCATAGCGGCGATCGTACGGTCGGGGCTCATGATAGTGGGGCCCTGGGGCAGCTTGTAGCTGTCTTGGATGACGCCGTTGAGATATGTCCGTGTGTTGTCTGCTAGGCCGACTGAGCGAGACGTCAGGTACATGATGTTGTAGCCGTTGTTGACGATTTCAGTGTAGAGTTTGGCGACGCCGATATGGGTCCAGTCGCGGCCGATCATGTTGAGGACGTGGCCCAAGGCATCGGACTTCGTGATCGTGCCGTCGATGTCGGAGATGACCACGGGGACGTCGTAGCGCCAGAGGTACATGTTGGCTGTGCATGTTGCTCGGTTTACGGTGAAGCTTAAAGGGTTGGGTCCGGGCTTCAGGCCGAGGGCCTTCAGCTGGTCGCTGGTTAATCGTAGAGTCTTGGCGTAGTTTCTGTTTGGATCTCCAGCACCCTCTGGTGGTGTTTTGGGGGGGGTCATGCCTCCCATGTCGGATTCCGTGCGTCGATGGCCGGACAGCATAGGTGTACGAGCAGGACTCTCGGTTTCCTGGTCGCTGTGGTAGCCTGGATCGGATGCAGCATCGTTCAAAATTGTAGGATTGTTGATTCCTGCCAGGGCTAAAAATTGTCAGCTTGGGCACTTTTGGGACGCCGGAAAATGTTCCACAAGAAGTGGGACATTCTCAACGACGCTTTTAGGGTCATTTCCGCGACTTACCGGCCCTTTGACTTGCCGCCTCCTTCGCCTCTTCGCTACTGTATATCCATAAATTGCCGTGTTCATCGGCTCCAATAAGGGCACCAATATCGTAATTGCCTTCTAGTTCTTCAGAGAGAATCTTCCTAGCAATAACCTCAGCTCGTAGGGCGTCTTCGTCGCTACTTTTATACCCGGTCATATCCAGCATTAAATCCCCCGTATCCGTAACCTGCGTAGGGATATTTGAAGCCGTGAGTCGATTTGACAATGCTACAGCTCGTTCTATAGCCTCCTTCGTCGGCAATGGCGGTGGGCTATGTGATCGTTCGGTGAAGGAATCGGATGGGCCATCAAGAGTAGCTAAAGTGGGTGTCAAGGAGCGAGTCTGCCGCTCTCGGGTCTCCGAGTCATCGGAGTGTAATCGAGCAGCGGAAGGTAGGAGGTCTTCGGAGTGCGGCCTCATGCTAGACCAGTCGCCCGAGAGGGGCCTTGTAGTCGCCTCCGGTGGAGATGCGGATAACGGTGTCAAAGTGCCTGTTTATAATGTGTCAGAAGAGATGAGGGATTTACATTGGCCGGTTTCGCAGACTTACTTAGATTACTCTGCCTTCGCGGCGACGGTCTCGCTACGCTTGCAGACCTGGCCTTGTTGACTGTATCCAGGTCCAGAAAGTCTGGCTCTGACAAAGTTGACAGACTTGATCCTTCTGCTGGTAATGGCGGGCTAGAGGCGGGGGAGACCAGCGGGGATGTTTGCATGGCCTCGGGGATGTTGTCGCTGGTCTCAAAGACGAAGAATGCCTCCCCTCCTTCCCCCAGCTTCATGGCATAGTCTTGTTTCGCCCCGTTGACCCTAAATTCGACCTTCTTTTCGTATGGACGCAGCAGGGAGAACTTCCCGAATCGAACGTGGAACGGGGAGCATGCCAGCGACCCATCCTCTTGTTCCACCACTATTACATCAATAGCACCGCTGAGAGTCGCCGGGTTTATCGAATTCCATGTTTTGGAGACGGATCCGCTGATGCTCCGTACGTACTGCATCGCAGATTCGCAATGGCTTCGTTGATGGGTAGGTTGAGAGGTGGTAAACGGCCCACGACGCGGGACAGATACTGGCGGGAGTTAGCTTTCCATAGAGCGCGCAGAATGTCCCAGTAGCTGTGAGACATTATTTTTGGAAGATTCTTACCTTTCAACGGTGAAGATGTTCAGGACTCCGGTGTTCTGGATCTTACTCGTGAGTCGTAACTCCAACAGCTCTGACGTTCATTCAACAAAGATCCCTGCCAAAAGGTCATGCAGCCACCCACCCAGACAAGGGCCCGCTTTGCTCCGGCTCAGCTTTGTCTTATTTGTGCCGAGGATGCTTTCTCAACAAAGTACAAATCACCTGTACAATTAAAATTAATTGTATCTGGATATCTTTATATCTAAACACTATTTGCCTCGAGTGTGTCACATTATATTCATACAAAGTTCTGTGCAACAAACCTACTCTTGTAGCTCGAGTCTAGCGCATTCTTGCACCGAGTGGGAGGCATAAAATTTCATTAGTATGTTCGGCTTCAATTTCACGAGCAAGGCATGTGAAAGATACGGGCGTACTTGACTTGGTACACTTCTATCTATTTTCACTATTCCTAAAGAGGTCTGTGTGCTACCTACCAAAAAGCGCTTAATGCTCCCTCTGCAACTCTTTATTTTCTTCTGCTTCCTCCTCTTCTTCTTCTTCGGGTTCCCACAACTCATCTTCATCATAAATGATCTCCAAGCTCGGTCTCTTCCATCTAGGGTATTTGTCTTCCAGTCTTTTAAAACATCGTTCTATGTTGTGCCGGAGAATGTAAACTTTTCGCTCTTCATCATGCCAATCCAAAGCCAACAAAATTGGAGAGTAATAATTCAACGCTCTTTCAAGCGTTATAGTAAGTTCCCTCAAGTCTTCAAATTTTGTCAAAAGGGCCGCCTGTTCCGGTCCATCCTCTTCCAAAAACAAATATATCATACAATCGACCGGCAAGCACAAGCGTCTTATGCCTGGCAGAAAATGGAGCCACTGAGCAATTATACTCAGCTCCTCTTTTGTCTGGCTCGATGGTCGTAAGTAGATGATATCACGTTCCAAGTTTATCAGCGTAGTTTCCATATCAGGTTCTTCGCTTTGGGCGAAGATGTGTCGCTGGACGGTTGACTCTGACACAGTGGTCTGCAACGTTGGCCATGTTTCGTTTCTGTCCCTCAATTGGTAGTTCAGCTGCTTGGGTTTGAGCCACTGAATATCATTGCTTTGGGAGTATCTCCATTTGGTTTTATATGTTTCCAAAACCAAGAGGTGAGACTCCCAGCAGACAAAGAGGAGGTCATGCGACAGAGGTGTGCGTTCCGAAAGTATGGTCTCGATATTGACTCGTGGGGAGACAGGAAGCCCAGATGAACTTAGTAAGTCAGATGTCGAAGGCTCTGGGCATGTTCCTTGCGGCAATTCATGAGGGTGTGCTTTGTAGAGTTCCCTTGCGGTGATGCCAACTATACGAGGGAAGGAATCCATCGCATAGTTCCATATTTGGACACGCAATTCCGTAGCCAGTTCAGAGAATCTGTGGAACTCTGTCGCTGGCTGAGAGATAGGTGTCTGCATGATAGATTTATTTTGACTGTCTTCAATTGGGGCACCCATTTCGAACGACCTTGTAGAGTATGAGAGGGAAATTTGAGGATAGGCAACTCACATTTGAAGAGCAGAGGAATTCAAAATGATTAATGCTACCATAAAGTAGCTTCGGGCCCTACTTAGGCCCCGCGTTCGTCTAATGCTTCGAAACTATGGTTTTCATATTTTCATGATGCAACACCAATTATTTTCTAGGGCTCGGTACAACACCGAACTAGATGCGGAAGAGCTATGGCTAAAAATGCCACATTGGCTTTGGTTGGACGCTTCGAGGAAGCAAGAGACTAAGAGCCCGGATTTTCGTGAAACTTCGCACAACGTTGAAATATCGACAATCATGAAGGCTTCCCGTTGCAGAAGTGGACCTGGCCGAGCTTGCAATTGCTGCAAGAGTCAAGACCGCGGCCGGTAGTTGCGGCTGTGTGCCGGCATAAGGCAATGAGGGGAGTCGCTCCTTCCTATTGGTGGCGCTGGCCCACACTTGCAAATTCGGCAACACTTTGCACCCCTGCAAATGGCAATGCAGCCTGACACAGCAAGGCCAGCACGCAGCGAGGCTTGGCGGAAGGGAAAGTGCGGCGCGGAGTCGAGTCGAAAATCAACATCGCTGCTAACGCCAATGTTGAATACTCTCCAAGACGAGCTCGACGTATCTCGACACGTCCAACCTCCCCGTCTTGTCGTCGCCCCTCTCCATCTGGATTGTGCCGGCCATCCTCTCATGACAGCGAGGATTGGCACGAGCATATCCCCGAGAGCTTTTGCGCATGAATGCTCTCACCTACTACAGCGAGCTGGCCGACTGGGTACTGGACCATGTCACAGACAGTAACATGTTCGTCTTACAGTCTGTGGTGACCTGCAGCGCCTTGTGCTGGTTCGTATACCCTTCTCTTTGGCATATATTGGCAGCAAGGCATCAGGGCTAACGTTGCTATGTTGAAGGCTCCTTCATCGAGCATGGCAGACTCTGTGGACACCGGTTCCGGAGCTCATCAGTATCCTAGGCGTCGAAGTTCCAGACGCGCCTGCAGTCTCTCTGGCAGGTATCACGTCTGACTCTGTTACCCTGCACTGGAGTCGGCCTGGCATCAATAAACTTATCCTCAGGTACTTGATCCAGGTCAATGGAGTCAACGGTAGGGCCGCACATCTTGCGCATACAATGACACATCTGACTCCATCTAGTGGGTGATTCATCGCGGCTGGATACCGCGATTACCGTTCAAGGGCTGAAGCCAGGCCATTTTTATAATATACGCGTTATTGCAGTCGGATCGAACAATTTTCAAGCGGGCAGCCGGGTTATACGATTGAGGACGTACGGGCCAGATGATAGGCCACAGTTGGGTAGTGGTCCGGTGCCTCCGAACCTCGCGATCGACGAACAAAACAACAGCAATGAGTTGCCAGTTGTACGCACTCATGGGGTTGGTATTGAAACGGCTACACTACCCGAAGGGCCTCCGGCTCTGCAGCGAGAATCAAGCAACAATCAGCCAGGGCAGAGACGGAATACGGGCGGCAGGAAACATTCGCCTTCAAGCGCCGCCGCGGATCATGCAGCCCTAGCGAACGCTTCCGCCAAGTACCCTGAGGAATCTATGCAGCAGCTGACAGAAAAGTTTGAGGGCATACGAATGGAGACGGAGGAGATAACGAGTCAGATGTCGAAGGATGCAGAGGAGTTCAAGACTCAATTTTCCGAACTCTCCAAGGAAAGGGATGTGAAGAAACAAGAGCTGAAGGAAAAGGAAGATGCTAGCGAGAAATTGAAGCGAGAGGGCAACAGTATGGATCACGCCAACAGACGAGTCCAGAATCGCAAGACGCAAAAAGAGAAGATTTTGCAAAACAAGCAAGCGGAACGGGCCAAGATGCTGGATGATATTGCGAAGTGGAGCCAGGAGACCGAGAATATGAAGGCTCAACGAGAGAAGTGGCTGAAAGAGAAGGACGAGTTTTTGAAAGCAAAAGCCAAGGAGGCAAAGGAGCTCCGGGAAACGATCGATGAGCAAACTGGCTCCCTAGGTGGGCTCGAAGAAGATATTCGAGACAAGGGGTTGCAGATCAAAAAGCTCGAGGAAGATCGCAAACACCTCCCCGGAGGTGAAGACAACGAGGAGTCTCGGGCCCGAGATGCAGCGGACATAGAGCGTGATGCCGAGTGGGGAAACCGAGAGAGGGATTTGACTGCCCAATTGAACGATGGAACCATTTACCTTCGACAGCTCGAGTGGCAGCAGGCAGAAGCCCAGACTAAGTTCAACAATCTCACCATTAGTCTTAGTCAGGGGCATCCTCCTCTCACATTTTCCTCGGGCATTGATTCTGAGTTTATGGCCGCAGCGAATAACAGGCCAAGGCCGCGCAGAAGCCGAAATCGCAAGAGCCGCACCAATACTATCTCGTCACCCGCTCCGACGTATGCTACCACCGAGTTTCCAACTGCCTCTACTTACGGCATATTTAACACGACATCCCCTTCTTTCGCTGCCGGCCCTTATTTCGATATGAGCAACGATACCGCGATGGTACCCCTTTCGGAACAAATGGCCGGAATGAGCGAAGCAGATATCAAAGCCATAACCGCTGGTGCTCCTCTCAGTCCTACTGCACATGCATTATTACCTTCAGGCATTTTCGACGCCGACGATGATCCCCCAAGTCCTCGTGCAAATTCCACGAGATCTTTTGGCGAGGCTCTGTACGGCAATGCAGGTCACGCAGGGTTTGATTATAATCCTCAATCCCCATCACCATCAAGCCGCTCCGCCAGTCTCATGTCAAGCCCCCAGGCTTCTTCACAGAATCTTGCCATGTATGGAGTCTCAGGACATGACTACGCGAACGAAAACGACCGACGCTCTTTGAACTCGCCAAGAACGGAATATGGTGCAATCGGGTCATCCAGTGGCCCTGTCTCTTCGCCCCATAGAGGGTTCGGCCATCTTTTCCAGTTCTCGAAAAGCCGTGGCAAGGCTGCTCAACAAGATGGGCCTACACTTGGTAGCCTGAAGCAAGGACAAAGCCAATCATTCCCACGCTCTACCGATGACCCAGCCGCGGAAGCCAGCATCCATCGGACTCGCCGCACCAGTCTGTCTGGCTGGGGCATATTCACCCGTAACCAAGCTGTCACCGATTTGACGGATGGTAATGGTCCTGCCCCTGCACGAAATCTCTCCAGGAATAATCGGCGCATGATGGGTGGCGGCTCAGACGACAGTACAGTGCGTACCAATCGTGACCCAAGCAGTCCACGTCCTGTTTCCATAGGCTCCTCTGACCTACCTCGCCCTTCCACAGATAGTTCCCAATTTGGATGGCCAGCAGCCGAAGGAGTTCCGACGATTAGAGCCAGCCCCTTGGCTCAGGCCAACTGGTCCGTCAGTCAGAGCATTTCCCAACCTTGGTCACGAAATCCTTCTAGGAGACCCAGCATTCAACATGGCTCAACTACGGCTCTGACGTCTGGAATTGCCAGTGATGATGACGAATTCTTACCGTCAGACCCTATTGCAGGTCAATTTAGCCCTGGCGTCATTGGAACTCGTCCAGTTTCCTCGCACAAGCCAATCACGCCGAAACTCGACCCTACAGCGCCTACTTTCATAGGCAGCATGTTTAGCTTCAGTTCAAAGAAGGACAAAGTGAAAAACGGAGGCAAAGGCAAGGAGAAGGCTATCGAAAAGCCTTCATCTTCAGGGGATGGTGCAAGCTCCTTAATCACTACATCGCCGTCAGAGTCTAGGAAGTCTCGTGATGGCCATTCAATCCACACTCAGAACAGCATTGCCGAATCTCACGAAAGTCTAGAAATGACCTACAGCAATACTCCATCTGACATGACAACGCCCAGCACCAAAGAAAAGGACTCTACAATGAAAAAATTCCTTACTCGCAAACCCAGCTCAAGCAGATTCAGCTTGTCTTCTATTCGGGGCAAAGACTCCGGTCTCTTCAGCGGCAAAAAAGGGGGCAGCAGTACTGCCAATTCTGACCGAGCTGAACGCGATAGCAGTCTTGATGAAATCGGGGATGACAGCCTAGCCGGGCGCAATACCGATAGCGTCACAAGCAGTCCCGCGATAGGATCCGGCGAATGGAGTCGTGGAAAGGAGAAAGACGGCGCTGGCAATGGAACCCCTAAGGAGGGCCGCAGAAGTGTCAACTGGAGCAGGTTTGGATTGAAAAAGGGCAAGGCGCGCGCGAGAGCCTGGATGAGGCTGAGACAACTACAGAAGATGAAGCTGGCTGAACGTATCATATAGATGCATTGCAAATTTACAGCGTCCCATATTAGCGAAATGTTCTTTTTAACCAAACCACCTCAAAAATACGCCATTTAAATGTCTCACACGCTGTGGGACTTTTAAAAGTGTCCCAAATCAAAGTTGACGCATTAATTTTCAAATCGCGTTTTTCGTCTACCACGAGAACCCCCTTCCTTTCAAAAGGCGACTAGCCTATCTCCCATTTCGCGCCTCAGTAGGAGCCTCCACCTTTCCACCCACTCACACCGCGCAAGTGCGCTCTCGTTATGCCCGTATCGACTCGCCAATTTCTGTACCTTGCTTACTAGCCGCTTTGCATAGAAACGTGCTTATGCTTATGCTTATGCTTATGTCAGCGCGGAGCTGAAACATAACGCTAGCATGCCGTGCATAGGGCTGGACAATGATAATCCTCCATGTGCATTTGACGGTCACGCCGTGAAACTCTAAATCCCCTTTCTGCATCACGGACGCGTAACTCTAACGCCCATCGATTAGTTACTTGAGGCCCGAGAGCAGGAGAGAGATGAAGCCGGGAGCGGAGAGGAAGAAGGTCTTTCACGCTAAGACGCGGTCGGGGTGAGTGCAATGCGTGTTTTTTGTGTTCTTGGAGATGCGCGGTGACTAATTGAAGGAATGTAGGTGTTTGAATTGTAGGGGGAGGAGGATTAAGTGTGATGAGACGAGGCCGGTGTGCTTGAGGTGCACGAAGTCGGGGTTGGAGTGTAACGGGGTGCCTCCGAGTAAATACGGCTGTAAGTGAATTCTGGTATAACCCGACCTTCCCTGAAAAGAATGAATGGATGCACGGAGTGTGTTTGTTTCAAACTCGAACAGTTGTGAGAAGTGGTTGCTGATTATTCGACTTTTGGTAGCCAAGGCTAAGCCTCTTGTCCCAAAAATACCCTTAGAGCTGCTCCAACCAGCTTCAAATATATTTGCTACTGATACAGAGCACCGATATTTCAGCTTATTCAGCAGCAAGATAGCTGCAGAGATATCACCGTATTTTGATGCTGACTTGCTGCGGCGGATGATTCTGCAGTCCTGCGCATCGGAACCCGCAATTCGCTATGGGGTAATAGCTATTGGGGCTCTAGGGAGGACATTCGCTGTAACGCAGGATGGAAAAGGAAAAATGGGTAATTCCCCAAAAGGTCTTCATGGCTTGCCCGGGGATGGGCAAAGGAGTGCGAAGCGCGGTATCGCTGGCCTCGAGGATGTACTGGAGACTCATCAGGGGACTGTTCAAGAAGCGCGCCAACACCATCATTATGCGCTCCAACAATACGATAGGGCAATCAAAAGGATGCAGGAAAATGTAACCCGAGGTAGCCAAAGTCTTAGGGTGACACTCATCACATGTGTTGTCATAGTCTGTTTCGAAGCTCTGCATGGCAACCACGAATCTGCCATACTTCAGCTACAAACGGGTGTTCGTTTGTTCCAGGATTGGAAATTGCAACAACGAGAATCAGCAAAACATCCGCTTGGGTTTTCCTCTCCCGATCCGGAAATCGTAGACGATTTTTTGTGCCAAACTTTCGGCAGAATGGAATACCAGGCCATGTCCTTTCTAGACGATCGACCCATCGAAACGCATGAACTACTCAAGCTAGAGGGCAAAGAAACAATCGCAAACATGCCAAAACAATTCATGTCCATAGCTGAGGCGAGAATATACCTCGACCTTATTCAGCGGCGAGCGGCGCACTTCACGTCCTCACCGCCATTCAAGGTCCGCTCCGCGGATGACCGAGCACCAACCAGGAAACACTGGATCAGTCTCGTCACACCAAGGCAACACTCCAATGCCCCTAAAACACCCCGTGCGGACGCCTCTCCTCCCCAGCCAATCGAATACTGCCCTTCTGTCCTCGCAGAAAGCGAAAGTTTGATGGGTGAGTTCGTTTCATGGGAACGCAGCTTTAACCATGTTTTTAAAGCAGCTATGAGAAGAGGAGGCGGCGATGCCATCTCAGCTTTGAGCATGTACATCGCGCAACAAACCTCCTCACTGTTCCGCACCGTGTATGTAACCAACGAGATGCAGTTCGACGACTTCCTCCCGGTATGGCGCTCCATGGTCTCCCAAACAGCCCGGCTGCTTGCGATAGAAGAATCTTGCGCGATCGAGAGACGGAGTAGCGAGAAGACAATGGGGTTTGCGCTGCACGTAGGTGTTGTGCCGTCGTTATATTTCACAGCGATCAAATGCCGCGAAGGACGCACGAGGAGGGAGGCGTTACGCTTGCTAAGGAGGTATCCAAGGAGGGAAGGGGTGTGGGACAGTAATGTTGTGGTCGCT
>QGMK01000664.1:0-19253 GCA_007825345.1 Lachnellula suecica
AGAGGAGGAGGGCGCTGAGGATGGTAAAGGCGTGGAGGTGCATTTTCGGGTCCGTTGTAGGGGAAGAAACTTTTGTCGGGTGTCGAAAGAAGTATGAGAATAGAAGAGAAATTATTTCGGTAATTCAAACTTTGCTTGTACGTAGTTGGCTTTGGTCCCCTTTATATACACTTGTTTTTTTCATGTTAGTGGGTGGTGTTACTTTCTCCTCGCTTCGCTTGGTCAGGGGCTCGCATTCCACATTCCAGATACAAATGTGCAGAATGCACCGCGTGGCTTAAGCCATGCATAAAATACGAACGGTATGCCGTCATCATGGCGATCTGCAACTTTAAGATGAATGTTTTGTTTACTTCCTAAAACGGGAGAATGATGACCACTAGGTCGGTATATATTTACCTGGAACCATGAGATTTGTTGACAAAGTTCTTTCTAAACGTACGACTTCCTCCGAAATGAGATGCTTGTTGCTGATCCCTCATCTTATTGCCAGTACAGATCATCAAAACAAAGTATTATTGCATATGCAACGTTTCAAATAATCTCATTCGCAACACCAACGCCTGAATACCTCCGTTGGCTACTGAGCCCATACAAAATCTAATTTACAGTAACATTTGAGTGCGAAGTATCATTTTTCAAAATTCCAATTTGTAAGCATCCTTCCCATACGGCGGCACGGTAATCTGATATTTATACCCGTCGCTTTTCTTTCCCATCATCAGCTTATTATCAACAGCCGGGTCAGGATCTCTGAAAGGATTGCCGCCTCTAACCGTGTAGGAAAACATCTGGTCACACCACCGGGACTCTCTCGTTAGTCCCACTCTGTCGAACCACTGCATGGCCTGCCTGAGCGCATAGGGAACGACGGCTGGGCCTGATCTAGTAAATTTCTCCTGCAAGCAATAAGGAAATGTTTTCACTATCAAAAGTGCGTATTTAGTGCACTGTTCATGGTTCTGGGAGTAAGTAGAGGGATGGGAGTGACCCAAAAGGCGGAGGTTTAATTGGGTTGTTGTAAAGAGATAAATGTTTTGTTGCCTGTAATAATATTAGATTTAATAGACCGAAGGTGGAGATGGGTGGTACTAATAGCTTAGTATAAGCTGGGCAATTCCAAGATCGGAGAATCCGATGGAGTTTGGGAATACAGGGCCTTCCGGAAGCCGATCCTCGGGCAAAATAGCGTAAGATGGGGATGTGGTATAGATGTCGAAAGGAAGCGTTTTTGTGAATATTGCATACCATTCGTCGAGAGCAGATCGACAAGTCACGCAATCTGCAGCTATTTGTTCGATAATGCGGTGTCTGGCGTCGGAGACAGTTTTACCTCGTCGGTCTTCTCTAATATTTTACCCAGTTGGAAATTAGGATCGGCCAGGTGCTGGACAAATCTTTGGGATGCTCTTGAAATGGGATGTCGGTCCAGTCAGGCTCAGATAAGAAGGTGGACTTTCTAGTTAGCATTACGCGTAGCGTCTAAGTTGTTAGCCTTTTTGTGCTTTAACACAAACTTTACACATACCTCCATTACTCTAAAATGTGTGAATATCCTATGACCCAAAGACGATCGATGGCTTTCTGGGCCCCTCAAGAGAATCAGTCGACCAAGTGCGAACTGGTGATTGAGGGACCCACGGACAACGCAGCCCCTCCGTGCGACCGAAAGAGGTTAGCGGAGATCAACTGATGGGAAGGGAGCGCAGCACCTACCTCATAAAGACCCATGAGAACGCATACAATTAAGGTTTGGTCTTGACGAGCCAGCCTCGGATGTTTCAGAGCCATTTGCAGGCCCTTGATCGCTTTTAAGTAATGAGTGGTTCCCTCATATATCATTCGGACGTTTCGATCCGTTTGACCAATACGTGTTAAAACAGAGGCTGCTGTGGCGAAGTCAATCATTTCCATTTGCTCTTGAAACTCTGTGGTGGCAAAGTACGGGTCTGCCAGACGTAGCCCAGCATCAGGCGCGAACACTTGTTTCAAAAACATCCCTCGAATGGGATCCCGAACATTGCGAGCCCCTTTGAGCTTCCAGTGGTCATTGAGTGATGTAGTTGTTGTTGCCTTTAGGATTGTAGTGTTAGCTTCCTGCTTTGTCTTCGTTGTCGGCTTATTTCTCGTTGAGCTGAGGAAGCGATTTCTTGGTTTGGTGTTTATCAGAACGCCAACACTCCTAGGACGTATGCTATGCGAAAGATTTCTTTTAGCAATGACAGGTGATGTATCGAAACCATCAGATCCGAGGAATTGCATGCTGGAGGCATTTTTGCTGATGAGAGCCGTGGTCTTCGCGCACCCATCACACAATTTCCCCGACTTTTTGCAGCGAAGACATTTGGGCTTTTGGAAGTCGCATTATAACGAGTCAGCTTGAGTTCAAGATCGATTATGATGGCCGCGAGACCAGGGGCTGACAGATTGGAGAACGCTGAAAGGATTGAGAGTATCAATGAAGTTATTTTGGTCTTCTGCAGGAAGGTCTTGCAGAGAGACAGAGGGGTAGCACCTACCCAGCAAAGAAAGTCTGGCGAAACACTATTAGCCACGCGACTGTCCAGAACTTTTCTTCTCCTGCATATGTCGCAAGTCTTAGGACCGCCGGTCATCGCGGCCCGACCTTTACGTACTGTCCACAGATAGAACCTTGAAAGGTGGTAGAAATGATGGCAGAAGACCTAAGCGCGTCCGCGTCGCGTTCTGGGATTATCAACAAGGCGACCTAGCGTTCGACAATGCCGCTAGTATATTACATGTATCAAAATAAAGAAGGAACGCGCTGGGACTTGAGGATTCGAGAAGCTGGAAAACTCCCGACCTTAGGTTCCGTACCAGCGACCGCCACACACGTGATTACATTTCCCATCCCACCTTCTCCTGTTAGTCCAGGACTTACTCGGCGATCGCCGCCGCAAGCAAGCTTAAATGCTCATGGACCAAGCAGAAGCAAGCATATGATTTTATTGATGGTAATTGTTGAATACACACGTGTTCTGAGATTGATCTATGACCGATAGAACTCCAGGATACATTGAGCTGCACCGTTCTTGCGCATGATATTTACACTAGCACTGTTCTGGCTCGTAGTTTGTGGCTATTTCCGATGTGCAGTTGAAATGAGTTGAATTATCCAAACATTGGCTTGACGTTCCCAACATCGAATCTTTTGAACATCCCAAGGTGTTTGATTCCCTCCTCTTCCCAACTTCCCATTTCCTCATCAAGTTTAAATCCCCACTTCTCCCAAGCCTTTGACACTTGTTCTTGGGCGTGGACACACATTAGGCCCTTCCATACTGGAAATTTGCCTGTGTTTGAATCTATGACTTTGCTAGAGGCATTGAAGAAAATTGAGTTTTGTTGAGCCCAAGCCATTGCCGTGTGTGCAAGAAGTTTGGCTATTCCCGCCCCTCTATATTCCTTCGCAACGGCGAGTCTTCCAAGCTTAATATATGGTTCTCTTCCGTCATGATATGTTGTGGGCCTGTCGATGATAAAATGAGGAGGCTCGGATGATTCGATTTCGTCCGCATCGAAAGTATACGAAGAGCCAGGCTCTGGGTGTGGAGCATGTGGGAACGGGACCAGGCGAATTGTACCAATTGGTTTGAGCTTTATATCATCCTTGATTGTGCTTCCAGCGGCTTCAATTTGTCCCGGCTCCATGGGATTCTCCGCAGCGTACACAACCTATGCCAATTAGTAACAACAACATGAAGTGAAGGTAGGACAACGAACCCAGTGACACGCGCGGGTATCATCCGAATCAAACTCGTTATCCTGAGGCACGCCTTGTTCTTCCACAAAGACTTGTTCTCGAACCTCCATCGCATCCACGAAAGTCCTGGGGATATTAGCTGTCTGCTGTGACGGTCTGCGCTTGCGGTTGTAGCCATCGAGGTTGGAGGGGCCTTGGAAGGCTATGCATGGCGTTGTAGACATTGTGGCAGAAGGTAAATAAACTCAAATATCGACTGATCTGCTCTTGACTTCAAAGCAGTTCGAAAAAAATACTGGACTGGTAGCGTGGCAAATAAAGCAGGAGCTATGGACGAATTAGCTAACTAAAGCTCAAACTGTTAGTAATATATAGCAATGCAATCCCTCACTCTCTATGAGACATAGATTGAGCTCTATAAGAGAACAGTTCATTTGCATATGAATTGAAAGCCCTAGTTACAATTATTGCGAAGGAAGTCATAGAGGTGATGTGGTGTGGATATAGATATCGGAGCGGATTATCTCCAAGCTCCGTGCTCCGATGCGCCGCGACTTTATATCAAAGTGTCCTTTTTGTAACCGACAAGGATAAACTTCCTAACAGCCCAGTTCATGATATTTTGGTCTGCAAACTGGCGCTCGGGATTTGAATTGTGGACAGATTTTATGTCGGCATTTTAGGCGCCATATAATTTGCCTGCCCTCTTCCTGACCGTCTCTGCTGCTTCACTCTTTCAGCAGCGTCTCGCACACAGTACACCCACCATGGCCCGAATTACAACAAGCAGGATGGCCTCCTCGCCCCTCGTCCACCTATTATGCCTTTTCTTCCTTTTCAGCTCTACCGCACTGGCTGCGTCTGCAGTTCTGGGGGTTGACTTAGGCACCGAATACATCAAAGCCGCCCTCGTCAAGCCTGGGATACCTCTCGATATTGTCCTAACGAAGGACTCACGGCGGAAAGAAATGTCCGCGGTAGCTTTCAAGCCCTCGAAGAATATCAAGAAAGGAGATTTCCCAGAACGAGCTTACGGCTCGGACGCTGTAGCCTTGTCAGCTCGATTCCCTGGAGATGTGTACCCAAACCTGAAGACCCTCCTCGGACTCTCCACCGACAACTCGGTGGTCAAGGAATATGCTTCGCGGCACCCAGCATTGAAATTGGAGGCCGAAAAGACGAGAGGTACTGCAGCTTTTCGGAGTGGCGCATTTGTGGCAGATGAGGAGGCATGGATAGTGGAGGAAATACTGGCGATGGAGCTCCAGAGCATACAGAAGAACGCTGAAGCTCTCGCCGGAAAAGGAAGCATTGTCAAGGATCTGGTCATTACAATCCCACCATTTTACACTGCCGAAGAGAGGCGTGCGGTGCAGTTGGCCGCAGATTTGGCAGGACTTCGAGTGTTGGAATTGATCAGTGATGGACTTGCCGTGGGTGTGAACTACGCTACAACCCGAACTTTCAAGAGTATCAACGAAGGTGGAAATCCGGAAACACATATGGTCTTCGATATGGGTGCCGGTTCTACAAAGGCTACAATCTTGAAATTCCAGGGCCGGACTGTGAAGGATGTTGGAAAGTTCAACAAAACAATCCAAGAGGTTCAGGTTCTGGGTAGTGGATGGGATAGAACACTCGGAGGCGATGCCCTCAATGCGATCATCGTAGACGACATGATTGCTAAATTCGTAGCATCACCTGCCGCAAAGAAACTCTCTGCAACGGTCGAGGCTGTACAAGCCCACGGACGAGCCGCCGCGAAGCTCTTGAAGGAGGCCGAGCGTCTGAGACAAGTCCTCAGTGCCAATGCCAACACTCAAGCTAGCTTCGAGGGCCTCTACGAAGACGTCGACTTTCGCTACAAGATCACTCGAGCGGAGTTTGAGAAACTTGCCGAGGCGCATGCTGCCCGTGTTGGCGTCGCAATGCAAAATGCACTCGATGTAGCGGGTCTTGAGGTTAAGGACCTCGACTCTGTCATTCTTCACGGTGGCGCAATTCGAACTCCTTTCGTCCAGAAAGAATTGGAGAAGTTTATTGGCAGTGCAGACAAAATCCGAACTAACGTCAACTCCGACGAGTCTGCCGTGTTTGGTGCTGGCTTCAGGGGTGCTGGTCTCAGCCCATCTTTCCGCGTGAAAGAAATCAGAACTTCCGAGGCTGCCGCATACGCGGCTGGTATCAAATGGACCAACATTTACGAGAAACCTCAGCACCAGAGACTGTGGCAACCTACCTCTTTCCTCGGTGCTGAAAAGCAATACAGCTTCAAGAACCAGAAGGATTTTACTATCGACTTTTACCAACACGTTGCGGGGTCTGAGAATGTCTCTCCTGGATCAGCCGAGAAAGAACTTCTGACCCTCACGACCCAAAACCTCACGGAATCCGTTGCTCTTTTGAAAGAGAAGTTTAGTTGTACTGACGGAGACATCAATGTCAAGCTCACTACCCGCCTCAGTGCCAGCACTGGCCTGGTCGAAGTCGTCAAAGCTGTCGTTGATTGCGAGGTAGAGGAAATCGAAGGCAAGGCAGGCATGATGGACAATGTCAAGAACATGTTTGGATTTGGCAAGAAGGACCAAGCGCCTCTTACCGACGACGATGATCTAGCGGAAAGTGTTTCCTCCAGCTCTACCGAGTCTACCGACAGCTCTACATCAACTTCCTCTTCGTCCGCATCTGCATCTCCATCAGGAAAAGACTCGAAAGACGCCAAGTCCAAAGATGCCAAAGACGCGAAGCCCAAAATCACCAAACGATTCGAAATTATCCCATTGAAGTACACAATTGACATCAAAGGCCTTCCACAGCTTCCAGCTTCGGAAATCACTCGAATGAAGGAGCGTATTGCTGCATTCGACGACTCAGATCGCTCTCGCCGATTGCGGGAAGAGGCATTGAATCAACTCGAAGGCTTTACTTACAAAGTTAGAGATCTACTTGACAATGAGGACTTTGTCGCAGCATCTACTCCCGAGGAGCGTGCAACTCTCGAGACCAAATCCAAGGCCGCCAGTGAATGGATCTACTCAGGTGGTTCAGAGGCCAGCCGGGAAGAATTGAAGACAAAGTTGAAGGAGATGAAGGACATTGTTGGGCCCATCCAGACACGAAAAGATGAGGCCGTAACACGACCGGAGCAGCTGAAGAATCTCCAAGACGCCCTAAACCAGACTAAGACAATGATCGCTGGCATCGAGGAACAGATCGCCAACGACACCAAGAAACACGAAGCTTTTACATCCTCCAAATTAAGTGCCGCTTCGGCTGGCACTACGGCTGCCCCATCGCCTTCGGTGGTAGATGATTTTGATGGCCTTGAGGACGAACCCTCCACCGAAACAGTCTCCGCTCCCCCAGAAGAAGAGACCTTGGATCCCCCGGTGTACAACAACGCGGACCTCATCAAGCCCCAATCACTATACGACACCATATCCGAATGGCTCGTCGTCAAAATCGTCGAGCAAGAAAAGCTCGACATCACTTCGGACCCCGTCCTCCTCTCCAAAGACCTCGAAGCCAAAGCCAAGGAGCTGCAAGAGCTCCAAGTCGAGCTCATCATGAAGAGCATGAAGCAGCCCTTCAAATCCAACCGCCCAACACCCAAGCCAAAGAAGCAATCTAAGCCCAGAAGTAGCAAAGTCAAGAAGTCGACCTCGAAGAAGACTGATGCCCCCAAGGCGGAAAAGATCTTGAACTTCAATGATGAGGGGCTGCCCACGTTTAGGGTGGGCGAGGATGGCGAGATGCCGACGGAAGAGGAGATCCTTGCTTTTATTGAGAAGAATAAGAAAGAGAATGTGGGGAAGGAGGAGAAGTCGAAGAAGGACGAGCTGTGATGTATTCAAATAGATAGATAGGTATTGCATTTAAGCGTTTGTACAAAGGAGCCTCTGTGTCCCTGTTTCCTTCTTTCGCCCATTTAATGGCACGTGATGGCAAACATCGACGGATTTCCAGAACATGGAGAATGGTCATCATTGCCTCAGATTACTTGGTATTGTGCCCAGCCAATCCATCAATCTGGTACGTCCGTTTCTCCAATCCCTTATTCACTATTCCTACTAATAAGAGGAAGAGACTGGAGGAAGAGACTGCTCTCTCCATACAACCCTCAAAACCCATCTACTTATCTCGAAACAAGCCCGCCAACACCACCTTCAACCCATTTCCTATCCCTCTCCCACCCTCTCAAAGTAAGGTTCATACCTAGCCTCAATAACCCCACAGTCCGCTCCCGCGTCGCCCAGGCAGGACGCATATGCAGCGGCGGACCTCTAAGTACCCAAGTGATCAACTGCACGCCGGTATGGACAGCTATTCGAAAAGCCATCTCCTCACTCATGGCCCCATAGCCCGCGATGAAGCCTTCCAAGACCCAGAGAGCGGTGTTAAGGTCGAGGAAGTGGAAGCGCTCGTAGAGATCGCCGATCATTTGCCCGATGTCGTATGCGCGGTGCCCGTATTGGGCAAATTCCCAGTCGACGATGTGAAGGGTGGGTTGTGATGATGGGGTAAGGGTTGAGGGGAGTAAGACACTGGTGGCTTTATGTTAGGATGTCTGGTGGGTGGGATAAGGAAAAGGGCAAGACTTACTTCCCGGACCAGAAATCGCCGTGGATGAGTCCCCATTCCTCTCCTTGGCTGTCAGTGGCTGTTTTGCCGAACTCTTTTGCTGCCATGTCCTTCACTTTCTCTAAAGTCACCTTGTTGTTGCCCAGTACTTCTGGAAATTGTTCGAGGACACCGATGAAGCCGTCATAGGTTATCTGATATTTCAACTTTCTCATGGGCTCGTTATCCCCGACCTCTGCGCGGAGTGCGGCTTGTGGGGGTGCCGAGATCCATGAGTGGAAGGAGCGAAGCCAGGTCCCTAGGTCATTGCCAATGGACGTTGCCAGGGGCCGCGAGAGACTTTTGCTTGTGGTGGAAGACGTGAGAATCGTTTTCAGATCAGTGACGCCTGGGATGTCTTGCAAGACTTGGGTGTTTGTCTCGCGGTTGAAGAGGAGGAGATGCGGTACTTTGACGTTGGCAGTGGGATATGGGAAGCTGCTTAGGGCATTGAGCATGGTTTCCTCGATGACCTTTGGGAGTTAGTCTTGTGTTTGATCACGCTCCCACGAGATAATTACACAGCGTGACACGTCGATGGGGAGATCTTTGTTCATTGCGGCGAAGCTGGTTGAATGCTTGATTATGATGGTATCGGTGGTGACAGATGAGTATATTGCATTGCTCTCCGGAAGGTGGGAAAGTGGCTGCGTGAGAATGCCGCGGTAAACGAAGTTGGTGGTGCCGCTGGTCAGATGGGTAAGGGATTGACAGCAATATGGAGTCATCGAGAGCTCATGTAGGATTTGAGCAACGAGCTCGTCTTTCTCTGACTGGGAAAGCGGTGTCATTTTGCCTCAATTGGACACTGTGAATTGGAAAATGGCGGCGGGTCTTGAAAGACTTTTGACACGCCACACATGTCAGGTACAGGTAGAACTTGAGATGTTAAATGCAAACTAGCTAAGAGGAAAGCAGAGACATCTTAAATACTGCACGAGCTACGCTAGCGTGAGTCATCAATGATGCCATCGAGAAGTCAAGACTTCAGGTGATCCGGTTGGTCCTGCGACACTTTTAAATTCTCTTACTATTACTTTTAGTGAGAGGTTGTATAGAGATATCCTATAATCTTGTACATCAAAAATGACAAGCGTCAGTGTGCCAAGTTACACGTGGCAGAGCAGTGATGTGGCACAGCTATAATCCGCCATCTTTCTCCTCAGCCAATTACCACTGTGTTCTCAACTTCGTCTCACCTCTAATAAAATACGTTTTCTTTCGAACTAGTAATTTGAAATTTGTTCTCGGGCTATCTTTTTATCTCAACGCTTTAATATTTGACCACCAAGATGGACAGTCTCCCGCAAGAAATACACGATGAGATCGCAGCCTATTTTGCAGACCAGCCAAACAACAAACTTCAAGAGGTCGATCCACCCATCAATCGAGCTGCGCTAGCAACACTCTCAAAGAAATGGCAATACGCGATAGAGAGGCAAACCTTCAAGAAGATCAAGCTGACGAGCTCACTGTTCGATTTGAGCACATTGGAGAGGACAATCACTGGTAGACGCCGCCACATTCTGTCCAAAATCGAGTACTCGATCGTATTACCGCCCTATACCAAAGAATACAAGGGACGATTTGAACGGGAAGATGACAGGCGAATAAACAACGAGGCTTTCACAACCGCTTTGCAAGACTTATTCAACGTCTTGAACTCTTGGGACAACGGTGTGGTTTGGGACGAAAGATGCGAGTCGAAGTGCACAGAACAGTGGAGCGCGTTCCCCATTTGTCTTTGCATCAGCCTTTTCTACTCTCCCAGCGATTCAGACAAATTTGCACCCAAGAATGGCAGACTGCGGACTCGAACCGCATTATCATCCACCTCTGCAGATGACCAACAAACGGTGCACCATCGAGATTTACAGGGAGTTCGGTATAGACACTCCTTTTTAGATATTTTACACAACACTGAACTACCCGAAGTACCTGCCATTGGATGTTTCTCGATGAGTCGATCTCAGTTCGGGCGCAAAGTCTCACCGCAGGCTATTGTCGAGATCACTAAGAAGTTTCCAAACTTGACGTCCTTTTGGTGGCACGTCTATGAGCCGGTCTCCCGCTACCCAGCAATGCGTCTGGCTCATAGAGCTTCTTTTGCCGAAGCTATCAGCTCCTTCTCCGTACCTAAAAGCTTGCAAAAGCTCCGCCTAAGATTGATCCATCTGTCGTCTATAGACCAGAAGACGCGTCCTACGAACCTGCTCTCTCCCGGGACCACCCACGATGCACTAGCCAGCGCCGTGCGAAAAGCAACACTTAATCACCCAAACCTTGAAGTTCTTGAAATCGAAGGCATAGTGGATCATTCACTGCTTTGGCCGGGACCATTGGAGAACACCACCATAGTCGAACCATTCTGGCAGCGTCTGGAGTCCCTTCACATCAGGTTCAATTTAAATACACCCTCAGGTTGGTGGTATTTTCGGCATCCAACTCGTCCCGGAAGATCGACCGACTTTTATAATCTTTCTAATACCAAAATGCCCCCAGGCTATGGCTATAGCGAGGAGGAAGATATCGCCGCGGCATTGAACTTCAACTCCGACGAAGACAATAGGATTTCCGGACATACTAGTAGTTCAGGGAAGATCTTTCGACACAGGCCAGAGGATGATTTGTTTCCTCCGCTCGCCGAAGCTTTTGCACTCGCGTGTCTCCAAATTCCGGGGTTGAAAAAAGCATCTCTCTCCACTCTTCTCAATGAAAGCGAGGCGCATCAAGGCCGGCGGACGCGTACAACAGCTGAGTGGGGGATCTACTACGCCGCCCCGGGAGTGGACTCTCTCCAACGCAAAGTAATAGACGACTTCGTCAACGAGGATTTGGACCGACGGAGGCTGATCTGTGATGTGAGAGGCTATAAACCTCCCGACAGACTACACAGTCTTCTGAGGAATATTGGACACGAAAAATATGGTGGAGACATGTTGGAGAAGCATATCGACTCGTGGAATACAATCGTGAAACCGCTTTGGCCTGAAAAATTGGCCAAAAAGGCTGCACAACTGGATCTTTCTCGAGCTTAGAGTTCGCGGCTTTGCGGGAGTACATTAATTGGATTAAACCCCATGAATGTTGCCTAGGCTGAACTGAGGAACGGTTGCGGTTTTTAGCCGCCCGAGTCCCAAATTGTGGAATAGGATTCGGCTCGTCCGAGTTCGTACAAGATGCCAAGTTTTGACTCTATTTCGGGTGCTGACAACCCTGCTTAGCGGCATTCAACGTTCATCCATCGGCTGGAATTTTGACATAACACCGCAGACACCGCGACTTGTCGTGTGAAGACTTATACGAATGCTTCTCGCGCACATTTTTCAGCTGGCGATGCATTTGCGCTGCTGTACCCCGGACTTTGCCGATGAGTTGTGATTTCCAAATTGTATACTCGTTATATATTTCTACTGCCCGTTTACGGGTCTGAAGAAGATTCTGAATGCCAGCAATTCAATCACTCATAATGAAACTGTCTATTTTACTCTTATCAGCAGCGGCTGTTCTTGCGAACGCAGCACCGGCCCTCTCCAGCGACATTTTCTACCTCACATCTTGTAACCCGTCAAATCGCTCGGCAGTTTTCTACTACAGCTCTTCCTCTGACACCTACAATACAACTCCATCATCTATCTTTACTTTTAACTCCACCGTGACGTGGGCCGGGAGCTATATCCAGTAAGTCCATGACTTCTGCCGTAAAGGATTTCAGCTCACATTTGCTCCCTAGCTCCACAATCATGAACTACCGCTTCAACACTGCCATCGATCCCGGGGCGGATTCCAGATCACCTGGTGATGGGGCAGGTAGAGCTACATATGCGGATATTGATACCTGTGCCGATACGGGATATGATATATTTCATTGCTTCACGGGAGATGGAGAAGTTGTGAATGGTGGTGGGGATGCGTCTTTAGGACAATGTATGAGCGAGTTTTATTGTACGAGGGTAAGTTTCTCGCAATTTGGACCTATGGGAAACTTGCTTATGACGACTACTAGGCTTTCCAGGCTGTTTGCTGAGTGGGCTCTGGGGTGTACGAACCTGAGATCAGTATAACTCGAACTTCGAAAAGTTGGCACGTATCTGCATGAATCAGAATCAATACAAGCTCTTTATTTAGATTTGGATGATATACGAGGCCGTTGTGCTGGTCCTGTATCGACTTCATCCGGTTGTACGAATCTTGGCATTGTATTCTTGAAATGTAAATTGCGCTCCATGAATCACTTCTCAACATGGAGTCACTTTATCCCGAAGCAAGCATCTGATTATAGTTCAGCTTCCATTTCACCACCGCGCAAGGAATAACAATGACTCTGACGCCTAACCCTATTTCCTACTTATTACCCGAAGCAAATCTCAAAAATATCCCCTCATCTTGTTCCCAAAAAGCCAAATAACATTCGAACTACTTGGTAAACAGCGAGCCACCGGCAATACCACATCCCAACCAGCAACGTACCACATGGCTGATAATTTATGCGCAAACTCCACAGCCGTAATAAAATGGCTTTTTTCGCATTGCTGCCAGGTAAGAGACCTAAAGTCAACAGTCACCTGTCCACAGCTAAGAAACAACAGTGCAAAAACTCGGCAGATTCATGGCACAAAGAATGACAAAATAAAAAGTGTGGACATATCCTTTGTCTGGAATGTAAGAAGACGGTGGATTTGAACCGGGATCAGGCACGGGGAACGCAGTGTTCGCAGGCGGTCGAGGATGCACAAGGTATTCATTGATGAACAGTGGTTGATTCGTTGCATGTGTGTGAGTGGTAGTAAATAAACTTAATCCTAACGACTGTACATCATCTTGTGATTACCCTTTGACTTTGATGCGAGGAGTCTTGTCATTTCAAGCTTGTAAGCGTGCCTTCAGAGCTTGCCTCTTTGACCGAAATTTTATGGCCTATAAATACAGTTTTTTGTCCAATAAAGTGAATGGATCTTTTTCACTATATTAATAATATTAAGAATGTTCCACGTCTTCTGGCACATTTAAAAACACTTTCAAAACGGCAATCTCAAGGTGAAGCAAAAAAACAGGGAGACACTATACAAGTCAAAGCTTAGGTGGTTTGTACGCTGAGCAATGCCGTGTGATCTTTCCGATCTTTCATGGTTTTGGTTGATGGTACAATGTTTCCCAAACTGCCTAATACCAAATCATGTACTTGTACTACCCACGACACCATTTCTGATCGCTCGTCCTATCTTTTTTATTACGACCTCTTTATTCACGAAACACCGAACGTTCGAATTTTGATGTAGCTCCACCCTGTGACTGTTCCATCTATACGGCCCGCTCCAATCCCAAGGGCAACCCATACACAGCCATCCATCCCGCCCAACAAATCTGCAGCCTCCAAAGCCCTTCAGAACACGCAAAGCGCTTCTTTGGCCAGGTGAGGTGGTTGTTCTCCCGCCCCGAGCCGCCACCGAGTCCTTCAGCTGCTCACCAAAAAGCGCAGGAACCCCAGTCAGAAACTTCCACTCCGCGGTGTCAATCCACTGTTTCTCCTCCAAGATTTCGGTCGGATCTTGTAACACATCGAGTGGGACAAAGCTACCCGGCTGGCAGACCACGTTTATGCCGATATTCGTAAACTCCTCGGTCATATCCAAATCGTATAGGTATGCTCCAGCTTCGATGACCAAAGTAGTGTTCTTGTAGAAATGAGGAAGAAGGTTCAACAGAGCGTCCGGAAGCAATAATTCAGTATGGGGTCTGTGATTTTCCTTTTCTTCCCATGGTATCCTCCAATATATTTCGTAGGGATTCAAACGTACCGGGCCCTGGACATCAATCAGACCCAACTTTTGAGGCAAAACGAACTTCAACTCTAGCGATAGTGTCGCCGCATTGAGCAAGTTGCACACATGCTTAATATTGCTAGTCAGTACCTCATTCGTCTCATACGCCTTGGTGACTCCAAGGTGAGTATAATAAATATCTGTCCATTCCTCTGATCTTGGTTTGACCATATGCATCTTCGGCAAGTCAATGGCTTCGCTTGCTTTCGTGTAAAACTCATATTTATCCCCCTGGTATTCCTCATCAAATAAACGCGTATCAAGACAATGTGCATCAGTCAGCGGAGCGAAAAGCTCAGCAGCAGTTGTGAGAGCGCTCTCGGACCAATCTGCCATAGAAATGGTCTTACGCCAAACCATTCAATGTCTCCCGAGAAACGGAATGTGTTCTTAGACCAGAATATGTTGTCAGCTTCGTTGAAGACTTGTTTGCATGTATACAGCAGGCCGATTGCCATTTCTTTGCGCACGAACTGGAGGTCTTCTTGGAGACGGAAGACTCGCTTGTCTGAAGATTCTCCAGATTCTTCTTCCTTGTATTTGAGGGGCCAGAGATCAATGGGCGTAGCTTTAACGAGAGACGCATAATAAATTTCGCTCCCTGATTTCGGCTGGGAAGTCGAGAAATGGGGAACCTTGCTGGACGTAAGTCTGGCGAGTTCGGTGCTTTCGTCCCATCTTGGTCTGAATATATCAAAGATAAATTAAATATAATGAATAGCTTGCGAATATTAGCAGGGTGAAATTTGAAATATATATTAATTCTACCTATTATCCAAATTTGAAGCGACTGGTGGGATAGTCAGGTATAGTGAGTCACCCCGAAAATAGCCCATAACTACGGCAGGTCGAGCTAAGCGACCTCCCCCTTTTTCAACAACAGCGTCAGTCAGCCACGTGATATAAGTTTAAAATAAATTATATTGGTACCCGGTTTGGGGAGTAGCAGTTTTTGATCAATGTATAGGCTCTCTTCACATGTTGTTCGCCCTAGTGACTTGCCTCGCGGTGCACAGAAAAAGCGACACTTGATAAGTGCTCTTCCTCCTGCCCTTCTAACCAGCTTGCTGCGTATTACATACAGCAATAATACTTCTTTTGCCAAACGGCTTCAATTAGACGCATTTCCAATGTCTCACATGCTGTAGAACATTCAAAAGTGTCCCAAATCACTGTTTTGTATTAACATTGGGTATCGCTTTTTCTATCTACCGCGAGCTTGCCTATCTGGAAGCAAGTCGCTAAGCCAAATCTTGCCGGACATAGGTGGAAATTCTCAGAACGTAGAACGGGCTCCATTATCTCGAAGCAGTTACGATTGTGTTTTTGGGGTCGTCTTTAGAATCCAGAATTATAAATCGTTTAAAATTGCATGAGATCGGGTTGTAGCTGGGAACTAAACGTCATAGTAACTCAAGCCTAGTCCAAAGCGGCTTTTCTTAGGGTCGATGAATCGCAGATATGGCTCGGATAACCCTCCGACAACAGATTTCATATCATCCAATCTTTTAATTTGACAACGCTCATCCATATCAATGCTGATCAGGAAACTTGTGCCGATTTCTGGTGGCTAATCAGAGTTGCGGCACGGCGGCAGGTACTAGGGACGACTAAGTAGACGCTACAGTAGCAATTCCCGAGGCTTCATAACCTGTCGAAGCATGTGCCAGCATCTGTCAGTGGTTAGTTCATACTACAACTGCCGATCCGGGGACCGGCTATTCCTCCTATGTTCGTTATCGGTCGTTAGTTTTCTTCTAGCTGTGATCCGTATATTTAGTGACGTGGAATCCAAAGCTTAGACCTCATCCTTATCATTATTTGTGTTTAATATCATCACACTATCAATATACTTATGCATCAGGGTCTGCTAGTACTTTGACATGTGTGATCGATGTCCAAAAATAGACTTTAGACCGGGTACGAGTATACCGAACGCAGAAGCAGGCAACCGAATTATATTTGACAGGAAGCGTATAATATTAATATGAGAATCGCAATGCGTAGTTTGCCACATTCTATTCTGATTTTTGGAAGTATGGCATTTTTCATTCCTAGGGGTAGGAGCCTTGCTGCGGCACGAGGGGTAGGTGGACAAAACACCAGCTGCGGGGGCGGAAGTCAGTAAGCTCAAGCTGTAGAGCAAGTACCATAAGAAAAAGATACTAGAACTCCCCAGACGATCTACATATCCGTTTACAACTTCCGCGAACCCCAAAGCCAACCACGGCTTATACCCGAGCCTGTAATCAGTCCAGTCAGATCGGAGAAGGAGGCTCTCTCCGGTGCCTACGAAAAGTGGCCCATATTGGCACACCGGATATTGGGTTTGACAGATAGAATAAAACTTCAACCAGGGGTTCTAGGTTCTAGAAATCGAGTAATGCTTGACATTTCGCTTCTGAAGTATTAGTACAATCAAACGGACCATCTTTGTCTATCACGATGCTTCAGCCATTCTGAAGTGGGTAGGTAGGTGCGTCAATATCGGCCACTTTTCGCGGCACCGGAGAGGAGGCTCAACTAGCTCGATTAGAGATAACCACCTCCCTTGAGCCCCATTTCGCTTCAAAAGTGCCGATATCAACCCCTCAAAAAGGATCGTGCATAAGGTACGTACTTTCGGGAGTCCAGGTCAGAATTCTTACCCAAAGAAGTTTATCTCTGGAAGATCAATATCAGAAGCCAAAGTTGTAGAAGATACGCTTGCCAGATCGTATCAGTCCTGAGAATGTGGACATTTCTGATTGAATAGAAAAAGTATAAGTATCCTGTCTCACTCCCCGATACTGCGAAATTCCAGTCGAACATCACATCAGAACATCATCACCAATCTTACTCAACAATCAAACCAATCACCTCCATCAAAATGCAATTCTCAATCATCCTCGCCACTGCCTTTGCAGTCTTTGTTGCCTCCACCCCAACTTCCCCGCTTATGCCTCGCTCGTCCGACGTAAGTCCGCAATGTTCCGCTTTTTGGTTCACTCATGACTGACTTCTCTGTCTATATAGTGCGTTGGGCTCCTTGGAGACTGCCTCGTCAACTCAGACTGCTGTGATACTGCACTCACTCTTGGATGTACCGCTGGTCTCTGCGTATGTTCTCGCTCATCCACAAAGCTTGATATGTACTGACTGTTCTATAGGTTGAGCTGTAGACACATACTGCGACTAATTACGTACGCCTGGGTGGATCACGGTGTGAAGTGGACTGGGGGAGGTCAAACGAGAGAATACGATCGAGTTTGTGTTTCCTGTGAATCGAATCAGATAAATAATTAGTATTTTGAGGCCCGAATTATTTCCCGATCCCTAAGAACAAGAATTATACGAAGTGAAAGGCTTCTAGTTTGTATTTGGAAGCCATTACTTGGAAGCCATAGTTGGAGTGTCGTGAAATATCTGTATATGGCGCTGTAAATAACCCCAACACTAGATTGAAACATATATTGAGATCTTTAAAGGACATTCCTGACAAAGCAGCATCGATTTATATCGGCCCCGCTCAAGAGTGGCGAATTTGGGGGCTCCAAATCCACTACTCCGGAGACACTTTTTGGTCCTCCGGCGTGACCAACCAAGCAAAGGATAGGGAAAAGACAAGCTTTAGGTCCGTTTCTGGAACTTCGAAGAGGAAGCCTTGACACAAACTATGACAGCACAGATCGAATATCAATCAAAAAACTGCGAGTCGAACATTACAAATCTTGACAACATGCAATCCCTTGATAGAAGCCCTTGTTTCTGCTTCGAGAAGAAGGAAGATTGCTACACAAGGACGATATTATTCACTGAAACGGCGCGTCATAAAAAGATTCCAGGCCGTAGCTAATGAAAAGCACCTACTTGTATAGAATTCCGTCAAAAGGTTCTTGTTATTTCTGGTAACTGATCTAGGTGCGAAGAAAGCCACAAGTAAGTAAGCTGGACTTCGGCGACGCTTGTATACCTCCATAGTCTGCTTGTGACTTTCTTCCTAGCCGCCAAAGCAAAAAAACAAGTGTTTAAAGACCTTCACTTCCAAGACTCCTTAAGTATCAAGCCCACGGAAGAAATGCTTTTGACGCCATGTTCTGTGTGGGGGGGGATTTCGGGCTGAGCCAGAACCCCGCAGCGCAGTACTTTGCGGGAACCATACCTCCCAAAATACTGAGAGAACAAATCGTCGGGAATCAATAAACAGCAACTGTTGTTTAGCTTGATAGCAGAGCTGCTTTTGACGGCAAGATCTAACTTAGCTCTGTTGAGGACTAGTTACTCCACAGCTGAGGGAAGCAGAGGTTGTCCATCTACCCGCTTCGGTAAAAGTTGACTTCAAGCCCCTCCGTGACCGCAGAAAATATCGACCTTGGAGGAAACGTGGTGCCTTTCCGTTTCAGCTCCACGAGTAGAATGGCGAAAGATGGGTAGTATTTAGGTGGTGATACACGACCTCAAGATGGGCCCTGACATAATCGGGGAAGCCACTGAGACTAGCCCTCCTCGGAGCCACTAGTCCGGTGAGGGTGCATAGTCACCTGCGGGAAATTGGGGGCGAAGTGTGCGTCAGAGCGGAGAAACCACACCTACAGGGGCACTTGTAGGCTTAGACACTGCAGTCGCATAGGCCAGAAGGCCTGGAACGACTTAATGAATCAATCAATCAATCAATCAATCAATCAATCATGGGTAGTATTTATACCTATCGACAAATTCGGGCTGCGGTGAAGTGTTTCTCCAATGCCTCGAGGAGGTGTGACCCATTTCTTAAAGAGACTATGCGAGAAGTTCATAAATGTACCGCCGTCATGAATGTCATCGATTAAGAGGAGTTCGGAATACAAGACGCCCACGTGATGGGGTGTTGCTGCGTTCTTGTCGCCTCATCACCCACTAGCTCTATATTCCATGATCCCACTTAGGTTGAGATATGGCATAGAACCAAGCTATCGGGGAAGAAATAAAGACGTCGGATTCCTATGTATGGCTTGAAGAATTGATAGCAGCTCGAGCCTTGATAACGTTGGTGACCCCACTTTCGGCCCCCCCCTACTTTCAGCCCCCTTTTCCCACCAAAAATCCCGATTTAAAGGGTCTTATAACTT
>QGMK01000665.1:0-19210 GCA_007825345.1 Lachnellula suecica
GCCTTTCCCATACCCGCACGTCCCCCAGAGGCACAGTCGTCTATTCCCGCGTGTTACCAAGCACATGGCATTCCCATTGCCCATTCGCGTCGGGCAGCCCCAGGTACATACATATAAAAGTCTCCTAAGGACCGTGCCCCGCATCTGGCAAACACCCTTTCGACATCAGCCGGGATGCGATTTAGGCATCTCATCTCGCCAGTACAGTATATGCAATCTTGCCATCCCATATCTGCCCCCAGCGGAGTCAAGCGCACGACGGACATTGTTATGCAGAACTGGTAGAGTAGGGTGGCATTTTCATCACTTGCTTCATGCTTAAAACGCATTGGCGATACGCACCCCAGATCACGAGCAGGACTATTTTTCCGGAGAGTGGGGGTAAGGCTGAACTGAACAGTGTGCTGTCGTGTCAATGGGATAGCTGGGTATCTCTGTCAGCTGGCGGAGAGTGGCGACTTCGCGCAGCGTTTCTCCGGACCCAGACCCCTCAATGTGTATTTCTCACTGTGAAATCCGCTGTTTACATGTTCTACAACGGATGAGACATTTAAAAGCTTGTTATTTGGAACTGGTTGGATATTTCATTGCGCTTCCGCTTTCTCTATTTGGAGCTGGTATCTGAGGAGACCTCGTCTCATGTCAAACGCCTTGCTTGGTACTATATTCCTTGAGTAATTTGAATTGAGACACTCCGCTACTCCGCCTAGACACGATAAAGGATGCTGGGACATGACCCGGTGAGACGCCGTACTATAGTAGTGAATCTCGAAGTGAGATGTGAGTCCTCGCGGCTAAAAAATTAACCCTTCTAATGTGGTACTATGCATCGCGGTTAATTGCAGAAAGTTTAAAAAGGGTTGTCTTTGTATGTTGCTCCCAAGATGGAGGGTATATCGAAATGATGGTGTGGTAGGGTGGGGTCGTAGTACTAGAATGATTTGAGACTTTCGTGTGCAGATTCTATCGAATCTATGGATAGTTGTGGAGACATGCTGGGGTATCGTAACGTCATCAGACGTGTCGTTGGTGCGTTATGTATCGCAGGTTCATGCGTGTGGCGTGAGGTTGTCCTCTTGGTGGTGCGGACCCCATCTAGAGGAAGCCAGATTCGGCCAAGACCCTATTATCCCACCAACTGTGTAAGCACATTTCTTCCGTGTGGCCAATGATATTTCAAGGCTTGCAAGTATTCTGAATTCTACCCACGGCTCTTCTTATAGAATGAAGTTGCCATAGGGTGACGTCGGCTGCAGTCTAACGTACCTCACTATCTTTTCATCTTCCCTCTCCCGTGGCTCTACCGCTAAACTCTTCTCATACATCTCATGCACGTCACCTGCTGCTTGCATGTTGCTCAATATATACTCCTGGAGCTCTGGTACTGGTTGCAAGGGATAAGGCACATTTTGGTATTGCTGAATATCGCGAATAACTTCGGCCGTCTTGGCACGTTTGGCGAAGTTGATTAAGGCCGATTTCTTGATAATGGACGGGATACCGTCTTCAATAAACGTGAGATCCGTAAGGTAGACACCTAATTATATAAGACAATGTTGAACGAAAGGAGGAAAGAACGTACCAAAGAATGGAATGCAGGGCGGATTGGCGAGATGCAAACTCTCTCTATATTCACCAAAGTTCTTGGTGCTACCCATCAATCGACGCATCGTTTCCAGAACAGTGAGTGATTTCGCAGGCACTGACTCCCATGTTCGCTTCAGGCGATGTATTGGGGCTGTACCTAGAGCAGATATGATGGAGGTGAGGGTTGAGAAGTTGTTGAGTTGTCGACATTTCTGTTGATGATTAGAGACTAGAAAGATCAACAAGCGGAATAGCTTACATCGGCTACCTGAACGAAGTGTTTGATCACAACCACACGCTTCTTAACATCCATCTGAGTCAAGATCATCTCCGCGACCCAGTTCGTCAATTGATTAGAGTGGAGGATAAGAGCCTTCACATTTGGAGCCGGCTCAGGATCATTCTCTCCAACTTTCTTCTGCCATGTTTTGTTCAGACACTCTGTTGGTTTGATTTTGCCGTAAAGCTTTGATTCAACAATCGTGAGCTGACGTGCGAACTCGGTCACATCAATATCCAGGAATTTGAGCTTTTTCATATTCTTGGGCATGATGGGCTGCGGAGTAGATTGACTCAACGTCAGAACCAAGCGTTTTGCTGTTGGATCCTGACCTCGTAATCGTTGCTCAAGTACCGTCATCAAGGGGCCAGATCCAGGTGTTTCAGTGGTCTTAACAGTATCGCGGGCAAAGGTATAGACGTCCCGTATCAGGGCTTTTGTGTCATCGCTTTGGTCTTCCATCCAGAAATTATCAAACCAACTCTTCAAAATATTGACAACTCTGAATCTGATTGGCTTTTGTTTGCGATCTCTCCAAATTTCATAGTCTCCAGGAGCCATTCCTTCAGGTGGTTGAATTTGAAATCGCTTGACCAAAAATTCAAATAGCTCCCGAGCACTAGTGAAAGAGCGATATGTCAATAGGAACGTGTTATTGAAGTTCGAATCAAGTTTATCGTGTCGAGTTAATTGCTCTACCAGGGCCAAGAGAGTTCCACCCTTTAATTGAGGTGGTTGAACTTTGATATCGTACGAGATATCTTCTTCATGATCGAGTTTGAGACAATCAGGTGTCTCGTCTGATTGCAAATTTCTTTGAATGGGCTCTTCTCCAAAGAATTTTCTGACTTTGGAATTTTCGCCCTTGCGGTAGTTTGAAGTTGGGTCTCCCTCCGAATACGATTGGGACTGATTGATACCAGCCAAGGCTGGCCTTAAGACGGGGTGGATTCGAGAGTCGCTTCTTTGATGAGGTCGTTCATAAGCCATGCTTTCAACTCTTCTTGGATCCCGCTGGTAGCTATCTTCACGAGGTGGTGGTGCACGATTCGCTTGCTGCTGCAGTGCCATCTGTACCTGCTCGCCCAAGAGTTGAAGCGAAAAGCCAACGTGGGATGAGTTGGTCTCAAGTTGCTTTGCACAGTGTCGAACGTTGTTGAGTCTGCCTTCTAGCGACTCTCCGCGGACTTCGGCCCATTCATCCCCCAACGGCCCGGCTACAGCTTGGCATCCCAGTATTAAATCTGATATGTTATCATACAAGCTTTGCTTATATGCCGCGAAGTCGACCAATTGGGGATTTTGGAAGCTATTCCCAAGCGACGATAGATTGATTGATTCAACAGCAGATACCCATGGCTTAAACATTTCCAAGACTTTTCGGGCGGCTGAACACACATTATTTCCAATGATCTCGTGCCTATAAGGAGAGATGATCTTCTCTGTCACAAGAAGGTGCTCCTCTAATTTTCTGATGCTTGAGATGAGCATGCGCTTCAGATCGTCGAGTCGTTCCATCAAGTTGTTATCCAGCGTAGCAGAAGGCTCAACAAGAGCCTCATCTTCATCCAAGAAATTTGATGTCATTGGATCTCGGGAGCCAAGGCCATTATTTTGCCAACTGCCGCCAGTGGTGCTTCCTAGAACGAAGCCAGGTAAGAGTCGCGGAATATCCTCTCCTCTCTGCTGCCTGGCAACTTCAACGTAACTGAAAACTCCCTGCAAAACACCATCGGCTTCTTGCAGACACTTCTGATAGGATTCTGCATTTGGCCAGTCTGCCGCGGCAATATGTGAAGAAATTACCAGTTTGGAGAATTTCGACATCATGTCCCTGAAATGAGGATACAACGCCTTATTCGTGGATATGATGGATGGTTGGCCAGAGTGATTATCTGTCGTCCCCGATCCAGCTGCGAGCAGCAGGCGGAGATGATCTGATATATCTTCAGCCCGGCGCACATATTCCGACCTTTCGTTATTGTTTATTGCTTCCCTATACCGGTCGACTGCCCTTTTCATGTTCGCTACTAGTCTATTCCAAGTCAATGGCGCGGCTGAGCCATCATCGAAGAATGACCGAGGCAGAGTCGCAGCATGTGGAGGGCCGAGCGAAGGACTCGTAAAGGAGGTCATGGAGGGGCCCATGATTGGCATCGAAGTCACCATGGATAAGCTCGGGTTCGTAAACGGATCAGCTCGGGTTCGCTGTGGCGGGGATGCGCCGTTGATTGAGTCCGTTGATGTCGCGGGAGATACGCCGTCAGAGACGAAAGAGCGGCGTTTTCGAGGCTACATTCGAGGTTAGCACGAAAAACATACCAAAGGGTTAGAAGAACTACCAAAGAGCTTCTGGACGCCATCATGAGAGACTCCCCCTCCAACTCCGAAGCAGAATTCCCGGATTCGTCATCCTCATCCTGCGTATAGCCTCGCGCCATCATCTCGGGTGGTGGCCTGGTCTTCTCTGGAATGTTAACATTCATCCGATTCCGCGGCCCATTCTCCGTCGATGACGATGGCGACTCAAGAGGAAGCTCCATGCTACTTTCGCCGGTTTCCGTGTTGAAGTAGAACAGCCTGCCATCCGGAGTGGCTTGCGGTATCCAGAAATCGGCCCTCGTCCGTTCATTATTGCTCGTTCCTTCAGAAGGCATATGCGGAATATCTTCCCGTTCAGAGTCCCCGTCCTCTTCTGCATATTCATCGTCGTACTCGTCCGCCTCCTCGTCATCCTCATCCTCGTCATCCGTATGCTCTCTTGACCCATTTTGCGCGCCTTCTAGCGCCTCGTCCGGATTGGCAATTACTTGACAGTAGTTGCTCGGAAACCAGCCTCGCACTCCGTTGATGACCCCATCCCACCAGCCGCTCTCAAGCTGCGTAATGACTTCTATGACATCCCCTTCGTGAAAACTCAAACTCGTCCTGTCGTCAGCCTCGTAGTCGTAAAGCGCCCGCACGTACTTGGACGGCTGCGGCGTGTTTCCCAGCAATCCGTTCATCACCGGTGGAGATCTGCGCCTGGCTGCAGTCTGGGATCTCTGCGCAGCGGCAAAGCTCTCGGAGGTTGAAGCGAAGGGTGCCTGTGATCGAGCCGGCGATGAGGTGGTTCGCGGTACCACGGAGTCGGCGACCTGCCTTTCGTAGTTGCTGAATGATTGGGTACTCTGCTGCTGCTCAGGGAATGCGTTACTTCTTATTGTCATTAGCATCGTGAAGAATCAGATGGCGACGAGCTGAATCAATGCATGGTCGAGGAAGGCAGCGTCGGGGATTTGTTTTCGTGGTCGTGGTCGTGGTCGTGATCGTTGTCGTGTCGTGCAGCGTGAGTCGATATAGTACCGTATGGATGCTTCGGTCGTCAAATGGTACCGAGTAGGGTAGGTCCAAATGGTAGGGTTTCTCTAGTATCAATCGTCGCGTGCAGCGGCGTCCGATGCAGTGTGTGTCGCTGCTCTGCTCTGGAGGGGTACGACCGTAGGAGAGGATAAAAGCGCTTCCCTCCAAAGGGAAATTCTATCTTGGGGATTGCGACGTGAGTGGTTGAGGGAGAACTTATTCGGCGGGTAATTGCACCAGCGTCTTCGATTCGTCGAGGACCTCCCAGTCGTGGGAAAAGGCTTGGGAATGGGGATAGAAGTGGATGGGAGGTGGAGTCGACTGTGGGTTGGGAAAACGTGAGCCTGGCTGGATCTGCGTCTGACAGAATGACAGGCAAGACAGCCCCGACGTCAAATATAGATAGATAGGTAGGTGCAGTACAGTCTGGCCTGCGAATAGGTGCCTTTTTGGATGCGGAAAAAGTTTATCTTATCTGTATATAGGCATATATATGTAGTAGACAGGTATATGCGCAACGCAACGCCTGGGGACAATATCTCACAGGAAATGAGAGTGTAGATAGGAAGGAGGGGGGGGTGGGGGGGGGAGCTGGGCCTGAAGCGTTTCGAGCTGACTACTTCACACGCTGCTGCTCGGACAATCGATAGGTAGCCGGAAGAGGAAACTTAGTATATACCGCAAGGCTGGAAAGCTTCGTCCTCAATGCATTGCGACTTCCTGCCTACAAGTAGGCTCCGGAGAATGTCTGGCTGGCTGTGGGACATTTCTTGAGGGCTGCTTATCAGACGCTGGCAGAGGCCGGCCAAGTTATTCAAATTTGACATTATTTCCGAAGCTCTAATTATAACATTTTCATGCCCTAGGAAGCTTTTTTATACAAAAGAGCTCGAACGCATTCAAATACCTCTGCGCCGTGCTCTCCACGTCTTGCTGGGCTGGTTCTCGGAACGAGTTACAAAGTATCGAATTACGGTTATTTAGAACTTTTATTTTCATTACCCACAATGTGTGAGACATTAAAAAGGCGGCCTAAAAGGAGGTTTGAGAAGAGAAAATTCGGAACTTCTTTTCTCATAGGAAGAAAGAGGCTGGGCTGGCTGGATCAATCCTAATTGTCTACCTGCTTGGATTTCGACGCCCAAGCCCCGACAATGGAAGTAGAGAGCAGGAGCGTCATGATCAGAATACCCTACTTGATCAACCTGGAACAGCTAGCCATCAGATCTTTGTCCGAGAGATCTCTCTAGACCTTCTTCCCACAAATATCTTGAATCGTGAAATACGATGTACCCAGGGATCAAGTGTCGAAGACGAGAACACCTCCACTCCACTGGGATGTGACAACGTTTTCCAACCCGCCACAGCCACAAATGTGCTGCCATGCAGGCGCTCTGCGATGCAGCCTCGGGGAATTGTTGCTACTAATATCTACCACGATCAATATTAAGAGGCCGCATCTCAGCGGCCTGGGTGATCTTCACCCATTTCGGGCTCTGAGAATCTGGGGCCTCCTCTCCACCCCACCTCGCGAGATCTCTGATTGCCTACATGAACTCCACCCGAGCAGAGCTCGATTTGCTGGGAGACGCCAGCTCGTGCAGAGGAATCCTGGAGTATTTATGTACGCGTCTGGATAGGGTAGACCACAGCGCCGCGGGTATACTCTCTCCGCATTTTAGGAATGGGAACTGCCTACTTTCCTTCTCTCCACGCTGCTATTCCAACCAGCATCCTGGGAGTCGCTTGATGGCATTGCATGAATAGAGCCTGATTGAGGAGCCTGGTCGATATTCAAGGCGATTGATTTGGAGCCCGTATCCATCACGTGAGTATACCCCTTTCAATGTCTTCTGAATTCAGCACTTTGAATCTGTTTCCGGATTCGCGTGCAGAATCCAGAGCTCATTGCGGTGGTGACTTACAGGGTGTATGTCATACAGCTGTCAGCTGCAACTGTCTTCATGAGCCAGAAGATTGGTTGATCCGTCGGGAGGATGAAGGTTGTGCCTACATGCTTCGGACCGAATCATATTGGAAGTCGGTTCCTAATTCGGCCCCTCCACTTCAACACCTGGTTGCATCCTCGCACTCCATAACAAAAAAGAAAGCCAAACGAAGAGAATGAAAACATAGCCCGCCCCTCACTACGAGAATCTCTACCTACCCACCCCCACCTCGTAGCTGCTTATCGAGCCACGTTCCCCTTCCCGCACAAGGTAGGTAAGATCTCAATTTCAAGAAAACTTTCCAAGACATTTCATCCCACTCGACGGATACCGGCATGCTTGAAGCCTTGTGCGCGTAACCTATTTCCGTCTGAAGCAGCCAACCTCCCGCGCGGGATGCACACCGCAAAGGCCGCTACGAGGGGAAACACAAGCTACGGACACGAAAATATTGATAAGCAACATTCCGCTGCGGCGCAGGTCTTCAGAATGTTGATTGTGATGTAGTATTTATATTATAATTGTTTCATCTTTTGTCGAACATTCATGACGAAGTGCTTGAGAAGATGGGGTTGAAAATGTATAGATTGGAGATTGTAAGGGAGGATATTTGTGAACCTGCCTTTTTGGAGCCGTGGATACAAGGGTACATGAGAATTCGAGATAAGAAAATGGGATTTTTCGTTGGAAAGGGAAGTTAGAGAGATGTGCTGACTTCTCCGTTCAGACCCCCTGTTAATTATGTTCCCAAACCCTTGGTTCAATACTGTTTTGCAGCTCGCCTGGAACGACGAACGCGTGTGCTCAGGGGCTGGTAATCGGATGAGGATCTTGAGGCGTCTTTGGAAAAAACTGACGCTTTCTGGATTTAAAGTCTTGCGTTTTCCTCGAGGGGTAGGACTTCAAGTCAAATGAAGTAATTTGAACCCCTCCAGAGCTTCGGATCACCTCGATATCAAACGCCGTGCTCCATATCGTTGGTAGCGAGCGTACAAGGCATGGGCCGTTCCTAAAAACCCCCTCCTATCTAGAGTCCCAACTGCCGCAGCCTATCAAGCCCTCAAGGGCAGCCTCACGGTTGCCCCTCCTCATCCATCAAAAGCAGAAACTTGACGACAATTGCAATTTCCAGACCGCCGATCCGACTAAACGCAAAACCTAAAGGCTCGCGGATATCCTCCCGGCGGGAGCCGGGGAGTTCGTTAGTGATAGGGGAGGACCCGGCTCGCTGTTTGCTGGATTTCCTAGGGTCAGGCTGAAATATCTTAAAAATTGAAGGGGTGATTGGATAGCGTGTGTTCCGAGAGATGGAGCCCGGAACTGAGATCCTGGATCCCTCAGACGGTCAGTATTTTATTGTGGACTTTTTCGAAATTCAACTCGTGTGTCTCATACGAGAAAATTGGGCCAGCGGTTGTGGTCCAATCAACAGGCGAAGTGGAGACCGGTGTGCCATTGAGATGAGATGGGTTTCCCGGCATGAAGTCTAAAAGGGGCTGATGCCCAAACGGGGTCAGAATCCCGATAGAAGCACGTTGCAGGCTTCCATGAGGGGCAGAGAACATGAACGGTGAACAGTATGTGCCGGACATGGGTTCTGGCGATGCTCAGCTGAAAATTGCTCCGTTCTCAGGTATCGACCGAATCGATGGGTCTTTGTTTGAAGATCGGAAGGTGTATGAGAGATCACTTCTGCTCGCTCGTAGAACACTTCCTCAATTTCCAACAATTCTACTTATATGCCCCGCATCTGCCCGCCATGACGGCGCAAGCCTTTTTACGTTCTCGTCATACAGTATGAAAAGGGGCCCTATAATTATAAGAGCTTTGCTTCATCTGGAACAAATCGCAAGGTTAAAGCTGGGATTAATGATATAACGGGTTTCCGGGGAAGACTTCCCAGGTCTAGTCTCCAAGCTAGGGGCGTTTCCCATGCGACGGTGGAGCAGCGGGTCTTTGTGCCTGGCATTCGTTTGCGCTTAGCGGCGAGGATCAAGGAACGCCTGTGATGAGTCGCCGACTCTTTTGGGTCGATCTGATATATTTTGAGTTTTGGGGATTGCAAGGAGACAAAAATGAGGGGGGGGGAGGGGGTACAAAGCAGTGGGACATTCATATAATGCTTTTTTGGAGTAAAACTTTACACTTGTGGAGGCGTGTGTTTGTGATGGGGATTCTTTGGAGGGACGTGTCACGCGTCTCGGAGGGGAATATGCAGACTACAGCACTCATCTATGCGGTGATCTGAGCGGTGAGGTACAAGGCGTAAGCAAGATCTGATCTGGCTGCGTGAAGTCGAATTTTCTCGAGTCAGCTCGAATATTCAGAAAAGCAACGCATTGTTGAGGGGCCCTAACACCCCGCCTCACATGTAGAATTGTGATCCTCGGTGCCCGCACACCAAGAAACGGGAGCTTGGAGAGGGGTAAATAGTTGATATCCTCACCGCGAAAAGCAAAAGAGCGGACTTTCGATGCCTGCATGATTTCTTTTGAGATGCAGAATGTGATCCAGAGCATGCACGATGCGCAAGAGGCGTGCTTTTTCGTCGCTTGTGTTTCCTTTTCTCCTCTTTGGCGAAAACTAGATGTCCAGAGAAGTGGTGTTTGCAGGTCCCTTGCAGCATGATATTGATTGTGCTCGAGGATATTATGAGGCATCCAGGTACCGCGTGCACCCCCACCAGCCATCCTCGCCACGTACCAGCGGGGTTGTTGCTGATGCTGCGTTGTCATCCACAGCCTCACTCGAGGACTCGGTGGTTGGAGATGAGCCTGTTCATAAGAGGGCGCTATTCACGTACAAACCACCATGACCTCTGCTGCACGTCAGAAATAAATATAACCTCATACCGGATGGTGGGCTCCAGAATGTTTGCGCCTTTCTACCGCAAAAGCTGGGCCTTCGCTCATCACATCAGATGGAAATGGCAGCGCTGTCGATCCGCGACTCTCTGCGGGTGCCCAAGAGTTCTTCGAATTCGACGACGAACACTTGGATGTCCCAGTTCTAGTGGGTCATTCAGGCGGGTCGTCGTCGTAGCCGTGGCCGTGGCACGTACAGTAGCTCGACGGAATTGCCGGCGTAGTGGTTGTACCGTGCTGGAGATGCAGGAGGAGGCAATAATAGTAGGCAAGTTGGCAAGGCTTCATCTCAGCGCATCCTTCACCAAGTCCAATGCCCCTAATATCACCAGGTGCCCCCTAAAGGTGGACAGCGCTCTGTGATTTGGGGGGGGGTTCTCGGGCAGACGATCCACCCCAGCCACTTATTTCTCAAAGAGTGCTAGAGAGGAGGGGGGTGGGCCGTAGACGAGTGGGCGGGCAGCCAAGAAACCCACTACGCTCCCATGCTCCATGCCAGTGCCCAGTCGAGAGTGGCACATAGAATTGTGAGGACAGGCCCCCAGTGAACCAAGTGCACTTGCACCTGCTCCCTTTTCTCCCACCACATTCCCTTCGTCCCTTTTCCCCTCTTCCTTCCCACATTTCCACTTCCACCCCCTCATCCATCAACAACAGTCACGTACGACTCTAATCACATCGTCGACTTCGACTTCGGCGCCTCACTCTCTCGTTCTTTGGCGACGTACATTCCGCCTTCTAATTCCCAACTTCCCCTCTCTCGACGAGCGCGACTGTCGCCACGTCCTCACGCGAAAGCGTCCCGTCGCGAAGACCACCATTATATCCACGAACCCGTATACATATGACAATAAGAAAACAAATGCAGAACACCACACAGCAAAGCATTCAAGCCACACTTTAAGCCCTACGCCCACGCCCGCGAGCCAGACGATTCTTCAACCATCGCTCTGAGGAAAGGAAGAGGAACAGCAGCTAAACCCGAACCCGAATTCCGTCCAAAATGCCTGCCGCAAGCATGAGCGTCCTGCCGCCGGCGCCGTCGTCGTCCACGATGCGGAAAACGTCGCTCGCTCCTGAGAAGAAATACAAGTGCCAGTTCTGCAACCGGGCTTTCAGCCGGAGTGAGCATCGCAGTAGACATGAGAGGTCGCGTAAGTAGATTTGCATGCATATACGTGGTGTTGAAGGCACCTTCCCCTCCTTTCTCGGGTCGCGTGGGGACAAAAGTTTGTCCCGCACGCCAACCGCCAGCTTATTGCGACACTCAAATATATCGCGAGAAGCTTCACCTCCATCAGCACCTTCACCCTTTCTACTTTCTACCACCCTACAATGCTAACCGCGCTGTAGATACCAAGGAGCGCCCTTTCAAGTGCATGAAGTGTAGAAGTACCTTCGTCCGCCGCGATCTCCTGCTTCGCCACGACCGCACCGTCCACGCCAAAGATGGAGGCATCCCACTGCACAGCGACGTGAAGCGCCGTGCAGGACCCAAGTCCAGCGCCCTCTCCGGGCCCTCCAAGTCGGCCATTCCCATCGACACGTCGGCGCTCGAGCAGATCGAGGCCAGCAGCGACGGCATGGTCGACCTCGAGACAGCGGCGATGCTGATGACCGACCTCCACCACAAGGCCACGGCGGCGATGCGAAATGCAGGCGTGGGGCCGTATGAGAATAGACCTGGAATGGCTTTCTCTCACAACGGCACTCCGCTGATGGAGCCATCCGTCACCTATCCATCGGGAGCCATCTCGCTCCCTCAGGTGCAGTGGGATGCCTTCATGCCACAGGCCGTCACGGAGCCCAAGTCGCACTCCATCGCCTCCAATGCTTCTGGGTCTCAGGATTCGTCCTTCTCGAGCGCGGGCACAATGCACCCCCATCCCAACCAGCTGCCGCCCATCCAGAAATCGGCCTCCAACTACAATGGACTGGTACCCGCTTTGCAATCCATGATCGCCTCATTGCCACCCTCGGGAGCCGCCACTCCCAGCCAACAGTCACAGTCACCGGTCCAACCCCGCAGCGGCGAATTGTCACCGAAAGCCCCTCAAGTCTTGAGCGACGACGAGCGGAACATCATTCTAGACAACATCCGCAGCAATGACAGCGAGCGTGCCATCCCCGAGAGCTTCCGTCTGCCCAACTTGACGTCGCTGAACAGGTATCTGTCAACGTACTTCACCCTGTTCCACCATCACCTGCCGTTCCTGCACCCAGCGTCCTTCAAGCCAACCCAGGTTTCGTCGCCGCTCTTGCTGGCAGTGCTTTCCATTGGTGCTCTTTATGCGTTCGATCAAGATCAGGCGTATGTCCTTCACATCGGCTCCAAGGTCCTCGTCAACCAATTCTTGCAGAACAAAGAGAACTTCAGTTCCCGCAAGTGCCCTTTGTGGACGATGCAAAGCTCGCTACTCAACATGATCTTTGCTAGCTGGAGTGGTGACCCCAAGGGATTGGAGTGGGCTTGCTCTATCAAGAGTCTCCTCGCAAACATGGTCGCTGGTAACCGCTACGAACTCAAGCTTCGCACTGAGTCTCGCGAAGGTGCTCTGCCTACACGTGCTGAGTGGGTCGAAGATGAAGGATGCAGACGTACTTACTACGCTGTCTACATCTTTTTTGGCCTCTTGACTTTGACGTACAACCATACGCCTGCCATCAGCTTCAATGAGTTCGAAGATCTTGCACTTCCTTCAACTGAAGTGATGTGGAACCTCAATGTCGTCGATGAATCTACCTGGTCTGAGCAATTGAAAGCGTCGCAAGCTGCTTCTTTCATGGAGGCCCACGACAATCTCTTCCAGGGAGAATCATTACGGTACAGTGCTTTTGCCACTCGTGTCATGATCAACGCTCTCTTCCTCGAAGTTTGGTACCACAAGCGCAGCCCAGAGGCTCTTCAGGATGTGGTCACGGAATACAAGTTACGACTAGCATTGGAAACTTGGGAGAAATCACTTGAGCTCTGTGAGCCTGAGACGGTATCTGTACCTCTCAGTGCGCCTCATAAGGGCCACCCTCTGATTTTCAATGCTATGGCTATGTTCCGCAATGCTCGTGCTCGTTTGGAAGTGGACCTCAAGTCTATTCAAGAAGCATTGAGATACCACGACTCCTACGAGGTAGCTGCTGCTATGTCAAACGCAAGAGACAAAGTCAAGCGATCCAGTGAAATGATCAAGGTTATTCAAGAGTGCTATAACTGCATAGAGACAGCTGCTGTGCAAGGTATTCGCTGGGTGGCCCGAACATCTGCCACCAACTGGAGCGTTGAACATCCCCTTTGCGGCCTGGACCTCATGGTCATCCTCAGCTTGTGGCTTTATCGTCTGGAACATGACGAAGAGGCCACCACTGAAGAAGAAGAAGCCATGTACAACAAGGTCCGAAGTCTCTTTGATGACGATTCTGTCGAAATCTACGACAATAAGCTTAGCTCGACCGTCGCTCGTCTGTGGGGTAGTATGCTTGATGAAGTTGTCGTCTGGGGGTAAGTCGTCCTACAGTCTTGCTGAGAAAACCATACTAAATTTTATTAGAATTACCAAGCTCATGGGCGATTCCTTCCGGCTTCACTCTCAAGCCCTAGTCGGTTACGAAGACGACATTGAAGTTTCCGATGTGTCCACACCCTCGATGATCTCTCAGGGGGCGGATGACAACGAGGACAGCGTGTACTAAGACTGAACATATTTGCTTTTAACGACTGGATGATTTCCTTTGTTCCTCTCATTATCTTAGACTTTGATATCCCACTCTATCTCCTTAACTCTCCTTGCGAATACGATTTTGTGTTTCCTTTGTCATCATGCATATAGCGTTTACAGGATATTGGGGCATCTCTTTACAAAGGTCACGGGCAACAATACGGGGCTGGTCTGGTCGGCTTGGCTTGGCTGGGCAAATACTGGGCTCTCTATCTCTTTTCCTCTCTATACCATCATACTCTGCGCTTCAAAGCGCCTAATCTCTCTCGCGTACACACAAGAACTCTTGGCTGGCCCACCCGTTGTGTTTCTGCCCTGTCCTTTAGTAGCTGTCACGTTTTTGTTGTTCGGCTTTACTCTGGCTTTGGCATCATACTACCTATTTAATACCTCTTGTACTCCTCTCATCAATCATCCTCAGATACCTTGTTCGATATACAACTTGCTTATTTGCTTCGTTCTTCCTGCTCGCGTTTCATTATGGCGCGAAATCAAATTCAATTCGTTCTTGTATCTATGTATAGCACTTGTGGAGGAAATCGGCGAGCTTGAATAGTTGGTGGCAGCAAGAAAAGGAGGTTTGCAGAGTAGGAGATAGCTGCCTGGTTGTATAGATAGCATATCAAATTGTTTTGCATCTCCACAAGACTTTCATGATAACTACGCCTTGTGACTGTGATATCAATCAATGCAGACACTAACACGATCATGAAGTGTTTAGGTGATCGCAAAAACCCCCAACAAGGGTGTCATCACATCCGTCTAACCCCTCCTCGCGGTAGACGAAGAAAGCGACACTAAATATTAATACAAAACTGTAATTTGGGATAATTTTAAATGTTCTACAGCGTGTGAGACATTGAAAACGCGTCTTTTTCGAACGCTCTGGGGAAAAGGGGGCTATTCTTGTTATATGCTGTATGTATCAAGCTAGGTGGAAGCGCAAGAGAAAGAGGATTGAGTATCGCTTTCTCTGTCTACCGCGAGCCCTCTTCTGGAAGCCTCAGTAACGACAAGCCAAGCCCTACCAACATCCTTTATACCCCGCACTCTAGAATACCCCTTCGCTTTCCCCCCCTCGCCCCCATACTCCGCGCATAACGCTACGCCCCGAACCCGTTAGCTCCCGCCAGCCCTCCATCAAAGTTTCGTTTCATCCCATCAAAACCTATTTCTCTCCTGAAACCTTCTATCACGAGTGTGAACGCCAGGTGGGGTGGGATACCTACTTTCGAATATTCGGACGCAGCCATGAATCGCGAGGGAGGGTCTTGCTTTCCGGTCCGGGCCATGTCTTAGCGTACGGCGGAGGGATTTCGGAATATATTTTAGGTCTAAGATATACTGTCTGCGCGCGAATGGCTGTTGATGCAAAACTCATGCAGTTGCATCTGGCATGGGCCCTCAGGCTGCAGTAGTCCCGGTGATGGTATATGGTGGGGTGGATTAGGCGTCCTACTGCCCGAAGAAGTTGCGCAGTTTGGGCTTGTTCTGATATGTGGACGAATGTTGAAATCTAGTGAGACCTTTATCCGATCTTCTGTGCGCGTCATGGTCTTTGGAGTTTTGTTAGTAGTGACATGATTTCTCCAGGGACTACTCTGCCGTCGTTTATTTTGAGTTTTAAGCCAATTTGTCTTTTCTGTTTGACTTGTAATCTCTCTAGATGTGACATCTCGAAATGTATCAAGATTGTTCATTTACTTTCACCTTCTCGGTATTCTGGCGCTCTACTTGAATCTCTCTGCGGAGACGGTGGCAAGTGGCTGCCCTGGTGTGTAATTGGAAAGATATGTGGGGTATTGCTCGTATTCAGGTTATCTTTGTCTAAGTAATGGAGCAGATTCTTGTGATTGTTGAAAAGGACGTTAGTCCTAGTTCTCTAAGAGCACGCGGGTCTTCTCACTATACCGACTAATAGAGTTCTAGCCTCTACAGCCTCTCGTTTTCTGATCTTCTCGCCCTTAAGTTATCGATTTCGAAGTGATCTCGAATATGCCAAAGTAGTGGAACTTTCTTAGTGCAAACAAAGTAACTCAAGCGCAGGATTTTTCATATTAAGGGGCAAGGTGTATGGTGAACAGAGCCTCGTGCTCCTACCTCCAGAATTCGACTTGATCGGGTTATGCTGCTAACACCCTTGGGGATACGTCTGAAAAGTGAAATATTTAATAATTTTATCCCAATAATTTAAGTAATTTCACTTGCGAGCGCTACACTGGTGACACCAACATTGTATTTGATCTTGAAACCGTAGCCGAGCTGTTGTGTTTGTTTACACTGCACCAGATTCACCCCATACACGTAGATAAGGAACCTCAATAATTCCATCATAAAGCCGCATCGTGGCACTTTTGATTCTGGTCGGATCCAATCTATGAATTTTGTATGTTTTACCAGCTGATTTGAGTTGTGTTTGCTGTCGGTACATCTCGCGACCTCCGTGGCAGCTCCTGTCATCGCTCCTGCCCAAATCACGTCCGTTGGCCATCAGGGTACAACTGTGACTTCCCTGTGCCCTCCTCATGCTTCGTCTATGTTTCCTTTAAAACTTTACACGGTCTACTTCATTCTACGAACATGCAACCAAACACATTACAACCGCTGAATTATCTTTCCAGATTCGTTTGACAGTACGCGCCTCTACCGTGTAGAATATCCTACTCGAAGCAGGAAAAACCAGGTCTCTTTCGTGCTTCAAGGAAAAGTCTAGATCTCATCTGTCGCCACTCCTGTATTGACTCGACGCCCGGCTCCCCCTCGAAACGCGACCAACAGCCGGTCAGTGACATCTTCGGGATGGTCACCTATATGCAAACCAGGCAGTTTCGAGCCATGCCGCCTGCGGTATCCATGCTCCTCTTCATCTTCGGCTTCTTGGTCGTCCCAGCTGTGGCAGACTGCGAGTGTGGCTACACTGCTCCCATTGGTTCCGCCTCAATGCCCGTCTCAAACTTCACCTTCACGGATATAATCGAAAGCGACTTCGTTCACATCAAGAACATCTCTCTAGACACCGACTGGAAGCGTCAGAGCTTCGCAGTCACGCCTGCGGCAGGACGCGGTCCTTACGGTACGTGCAAGCTATCTCCTCCTTGCTATCATGGCGGTACTCCTATCCTTAGGATTCTTGGAATTGGGTTTCCATAGGCCCTAGTTCGTACGCGATGGTTCATTACATGGCTCTATTTCCGGAAGACAGTATCGGGCTTTACTTGATGCTTGGGGTGCTCCTAACAAGACCTGTTGGAGGAAGGCTTTCATCCTGTCAATGTATAGTACGCTAACTCTTGAGGTCACTAGGTATGAATTATACTGTCAACAATGTCATCTCCAATCCGATACTCGACGTCAACAACTGGACTGGCCCTGGCATTCTTGGAGGTGATCCTGGCCTGCAATTTACTGTGGATGGTGGCATTCCTACCGATGGCTACGTCAAAGTTGCGCAGATGGATTCGTCTCGAACGGATTTGCTATGGGGTTCATACCGGGCTTCGATGCAGTTGACCCTAACAGCTGGAACATGCTCTGCGTTTTTCTGGTACTTCAACGACAGCCAGGAAATAGATATGGAGTTTCTCTCCTCGCAGTTCATCGTCGAAAACAACACATTTCCTGTAAATCTTGTGCTTCAGTCTCCCCAGTCCGTTCAAGCAGGGTTCAACGCAGTTGGAGCCGGAAACTACAAGGTCGTCAATCTCTCATTCAACCCAACAATAGGATTTCATGAGTACAGAGTCGATTTCGTCCCTGGAAATGTCATCTTCTACGCCGATGGCTCTGAATTAGCTACTATGAATACTACAGCAGTTCCGACCCAGCCAGGGCATCTTATTTTGACCCAGTGGAGTAACGGAAACGATCTCTGGTCATTCGGGCCACCGACAGAAGATGCACTTATAGTAGTTGATTATGTCAAGGCGTATTTCAACTCTTCCCTGACTGAGCGCCAGTCTGACTGGGCTACACGGTGCAGAGATACCACTTTACCTGGAGCTTTTTGTACTATCCCCGATTGGAATACTCCGTCAAGTCCATCCACCCCAACTCTTATATCTGGGAATTCTACCCAGCCATTCTTCTTCAGCGACCAAAATAATATGACGGTCAACCAAACTGTGTACCATAAGAGCAAGGGCACAACCACAGCTTCAGATGCGGTACAGCAAACGGTTATGATGCTCGCTGCACTTTCTTTTGTTATTGCAGTTGTGCTCTGATGGAATGACGGCTAGCGGGGAAAGGACTTTGTTCTGTACATGTGTAAGACTGTCCGTCCTGTTCTCTTCGGTACCGGCATTCATGAATGGGCTTTGATGTCTCGGAAACTATGAGGTTTTGTGCTTGCCGTTTGGTTGCGGCTGAGAACGGGTTTGACGTTTGCTTGTCGATCTAAGGTACCGGTAGTCCACAATCCTGCGTAATATGCTGCTATGCAGAAAGGAATGGCTTGGTGTACTTTGCTTGTTTGATTTGTTTGATTTGTTTCATTGCAATAGGAGCGCGTCTGTTATTCGGTAGGGGGTTGAAGGGGTTCTGAGGATGGGATTATCATGAAACTCTCTTTGTCAAATGGCTGCTGCTGAGTTGGCCGGCAAACAGTGAATCTGAGCGCACACTAAGCTCATGAACCAAACTTCTAGCTCAACTAAGAAATACTCCCATAATAATACATACCTTTCAAGAAGCTTGTCTCAGAAGTGTAGTCAAGTTCCAAGCAGAATCCTGGTAATCCTCACCCCTTCTCATACTGCCTCGAATATTTTACCTGCGCATATTACTTACCATTACCATCATTTTTGGATCTCCAGCCTAACCTGCTCATTGCCACTCTCAACAAACATTTCATATCAGACATGTCGACCGACGACAATATGCGACAAAAGCTTCAGGACGGTCAAACCTCCTCATCTCAAGGCCCAACCACAACAGCCAACCAAGGAAAAGCCATGGCCAAATCGATCGCGCAGCAGAATTCACCCGCCTTTCATACATCTGAAGCCCGCCATGGCCAACCTCCTCTCGTCCACACTCTCCCAACGCCTCATTCGCACCCATCTCCTCCGCCTCCAAAGCTGACGCCGATCCTCAAGAATCCCGACCTACGCTCTGCGACGACAGCCAAATCGCGCCGGCCGTTCAAAAACCAGCGCATGGACTCACTCGAGAGGCTAAATCTGGCACCGCAAGGAAGCCCGCATGATGGAGTTGACGTGGTGCTGATGAGTGAGGGAAAGCCGCTGAGCTTTACCATCCATCGCAAACTGCTCGTAAGCCTCTCTGGAACTTTACTACAAGCCCACCCCGACGCCCCTTCAACTCTTGATCTCATTTCATGCAAATCAATTCACCCGCTCTCCCCAAAGAAGAAAGAACGAATCTCTCATTTCCCCTAAGACATCTTGAACAGCCAGATAATAACATCCCGTATTACAGTGCCACTTCTCGCCCGTCTTCGCAAAAGCCCTCAAC
>QGMK01000666.1:0-19202 GCA_007825345.1 Lachnellula suecica
ATAATAAATCATATAAATTTAATATATATTAAAGTATTGTACTATTTTTATATAAGGTTGCATAAGCGAAGACGGGCCGGGCCGCGCCGCAGCGGGATCTAGGCCACAAGTGGCTAAAGGTGCGGCTCTAACAGCTTACTAAGCAAATAACTTTAATTTCAGTTTCCGATATTTTCCTGAGAGCCGAGACCCCACCAAACTTCTCTCTTTTTTAAAAATTTATAAAATCCATGAAATTAATCTAATTATATTAATTTTTTAAAAAAAAGATAATTTAGTTATTGTAAAAAAAGAGTAATTTAATTTAATTTACTTTAATGTAATTTAATTGCATTAAATTAATTTTCTTGAGTAATTTTGTGCACCTTGCATGCGCCGAAGAATCCCCAAAATTGGTCTACGGGTCGCAAGCTCTTTATAACAACTCAGATATGCCTTTTAAACTTTGGAATCTACATAGGAAGCTCCATCTACACACCGGGAGAGCCAAGCGTCATGGAAGAGTTCGGCGTTAGTGAAGTTGTGGCAACCCTGGGCCTCTCATTATTCGTCCTGTATATCGACCTGTCACTAGCAATTTACATCAAACACATATGCTAATCAAATTCAATACAGTGGTTATGGTCTCGGACCCATGCTTTTTTCTCCCATGTCCGAGGTTCCCACAATCGGTCGCAGCCGGATATACTTTTGGACACTTTTCCTCTTTGTGTTGCTGCAGCTTCCAACAGGTTATGCGTCAAACATCGAAATGCTGCTCGTCTTCCGGTTCTTGAGCGGATTCTTCGGCGGACCAGTCCTCGCCACAGGAGGCGCGACAATAATAGACATAGACCCACCAGCAGATATCCCGTATGTGATTGGTATCTTTGGCGCGTGTGGCGTGCTGGGACCTGTTTTTGGACCCCTTGTGGGTGGATTTGCTTCCCAGGCAAAAGGCTGGCGCTGGACTATCTGGGAGCTCGCGTGGTTATGCGCTGTCGTATTAATCATGCTATTTTTCTTCATGCCTGAGACGAATTCGAGCAACATTCTATACCGGAGAGCCCAAAGAATGAGACAATCGACAAACGACCTCTCTTTCAAAAGCCAATCCGAGATCGATGTTGCAGAAGTGACGGCAAAAGGAAGTATTGTTACCCTAAGCAGAGCCTTCACTTTGACATTTACCGAACCTGTCATTTTCTTTGTCGACTTGTACTGTGGGCTCTTGTACGGGATTTTATACTTGTGGTTTGTGTCATTTCCAGTTGTATTTGGAGATATATATGGATTCAATACCAGCCAACAGGGTCTCGTGTTCCTAGGCATATTTGTTGGCGGCATTGGTATGTGATATTTTCGGCTCTCTTCAAATATTTCCCGAAAAGCCATGCTGACTTCACGGTCTTCCAGTCACACTCCCATGCTACTTAGCCTGGATCCGCAGCTACATAGTTCCACGATTTTCTCAGCCACCAGTTAAACCCGAGGTGATACTGCCGCCTACGTTGCTCGGAGCTCTTGCTCTCCCTGTCTGTCTATTCTGGTACGGTTGGACGTCCAATGCCACAATCCATGTGAGTGACTTTGGGCCAATACACTGATTCCTTGCTTCGTGAAATGCTCAAACTCCAATCTACTGGTCGCAAACTACCAAGACCTTTTGTCCAACTCTCCTCTTTTTTGAGACATTCGTACACCGAAAAATGCTAATTTTGTTCTTAGTGGATGGCCCCTCTCGTGGGGTCCAGCCTTTTTACGATCAGCATTATCACACTATTTATGCCAGTGCTCAGCTATCTTGGAATGGCTTACCCGTATCACGCAGCGTCCGTGCTCGCGGGAAACACTCTGTTCAGAGCATCATGTGGGATTGTATTCCCATTATTTGTAAGCCTCATAGCCCTACAAGGTCTTCAACGGAGGTGACTGATTTGAATGCTCCATTAGGCTCGAGCTTTGTTTCGAAATCTTGGAGTTGGCCCCGCTAACTCCTTACTTGGCGGGTTGTCAATCCTCTTCATACCCGTGCCGTTCATATTACTCAACGTAAGACCGTATAATATCAACAGTAACTGATGATATCGCTGATTGTTGAACAGTACGGCGAGAGAATGCGACGTCGAAGCAAAAATGCGACGCATAATGTGTAGAGCCAGGGAAAGAGGCGTTGGTGGATAGGTCAGAGGAGATGAGATGAAAAATAAGACTGGAGATATAGTAGTGAAGACTACTGATGTACAGTAGTAGCTTTGAAAGAGCCGCACGGGACGAATTTGGAGAGGTTGGATAGTTAGCTTTTTTGGTTTGAGGGTATCAAATGCGGGGTTGAAAGCGTTTTATATCCGTTTGTTAGTAAACGACGATAGAAGTCTCGAGAGTTGAAACTTAATATACGTAGTAGATATCATACACAGTAGATATCAAATCTCTCCTATTTTTGATCTAAAATTCGAGGAAAGTATTGCAGCTTGATTATTTTTGGGGAGGGAACCCACATACTCCTTTTCAGGGGCTCGCTTCGCCGAGGGTTCCGGCGCGGAACCATTTCCGACGAACGACCTCACCAACCCCGCAGAATCAACGTCACCGCCAGTTCTAGGAATATCGTGGCAAGATCTCACACCGCGTCGAGACAACTCTTCAAACGATCAATTATTGTCATAAGAAACCCCCGATCTTTTCATTTGACAACAATGGCTACAACTCAAGCTGCCAAACGCCAGAAAAGCTCCAAAGATGTACCCTACGAGCTAATATACTGGCCCGGCATACCCGGCCGCGGCGAGCACGTACGACTCGCGCTCGAAGAAGCAGGCGCCTCATATACCGACAGTGCACATCAAAAGGATGGCATGAACCTCGTCTTGTCTCAAATCGACGCAAAGAACGTCGGCGACGCCTCGAACCCTCCTCCCCTCGCGCCCCCGATCCTCAAGCACGGCGACCTCAGCATAAGCCAAACTCCAAACATTCTACTCTACCTCGGACCGCGTCTCGGGCTTGTCCCTTCAGCTGAGGAAGACGAGGATGCTATTTACAAGGTTAATGGGCTGGCGTTGACGGCGCTTGACGGTCTCAGCAATGGACCCCACGATTGTCACCATCCTGTGGCGACGAGCCAATACTACGAAGACCAAAAGCCAGAAGCAAAGAGAAAGTCCGCAGATTATCTCGCGAACCGTCTGCCGAAGTTTTTGGGCTATTTTGAGCGCGTGCTACAAGGAGAAGCGAGCAAAGGCGGAAAATGGCTTTACGGGGGGAAATTGACGTATGCGGATTTGGTCTTATACCAATGCTTAGACGGAGTCAAATTTGCATTTCCGAAAGCAACTGCGAGAATGGAGAAAGAGGGGAAATTCGGAAAAGTGTTTGATTTATACCACGCCGTCCAAGAGAGACCGAAGATTAAGGAGTATTTGGCCAGTGAGAGAAGGCAGAAGTATTCCGATGGTATCTATAGACACTATCCTGAACTTGATGAGGAATAGGTAGCTTAAGGCCTACGGTAAAATGCGTACATGGCAGAGTGTTTTTGGATGAACATTCCAAGCTAGCTTGAAAAAAAGGTTTCTGCGAACTAAAGTCACCAACGTCTCCTCATTTTCAAATTGTCTCGACTGCCTTCGGAAATTCACGTTCCTAGTGGTCCGAAAAGAATAACCTTTTTACCGTTGTCACAGACACGAGGCCAAGTAGTTAGGCCGGCTTACTGTCTGAGAGCCCAGTATTCGGCTTTTAGTGGGCTCTGTTCTAGTAACCTTACTTCATTAGTACTCCGGCGAAAGCTAGACATCAAGCTTTGGGTTGGACTTTGTCTGCCGAATTTAGAGCTGCGGTAGTACATCAAAAGTTACGTAGTGGTGGGGAAAAGAAGAAGGTTTTGCAGACTCAATGCCTATTATTATGTGGAAACCTACCTGCATAGTGGACAACTCACCCTTGATCCAAGATCAAGATCAAGATCAAAAGTCTTTCGAATAGAGGGACAATGTTTCGCGGTGGGCAATTCTGAACCAAATGATCTAAGAAGGACGCATTTTTAACGCCTCACAGGCCGCAGAACTCTGACAATTGTTCCGAATTACAATTCTGTCCGGAAATTTCAATTTGAATGTCACTCGTTTTCGCCGCCATGGATGGTAATTGGTCGGAATAACAGGCAAGCCACGTGATGGCCATGAGACTCTTCAGGGGGAGGGAAACGAGACAAGCGAGTACGGGTTGTTGCGTTATCGTGCATTAGTAGTGTCCAATCAAGCTGTAAATCAGCCTTGCTCAGGCATTGTACGTGTTTCAACTAGCGCCAAGGTGTCAATTTGATCCTGCGGGCTGTGTATGCATGGCGTTGGAGGGGCGGAGCGACCACCCATGTGGGTTTCCACAGCTCACGGTTGCCTGCTGGTACAGCGGCATATATACACTTGTACTTCTTTCATCCAAATTTTTTCGTTACATCCTTATTTGGCCTTGAGATTGCGAAATTTGATCGATCACCGCTTCAAATTCTTCAACATGGCCGAAAGTACGCCTTTTCTCGCTGGTAGCGATGATTACAACACAGAGAGTCATCCCATTAAGATCTCTCCTGCCAACTCTCATTTCAGACTCCCTATCAAGCTTCTGATGAGCCTCGTATCGTTGCTTTCCTTCGCTACCTGTGGCCTTCTTGTCGCAGCTTTCGTCTATGCCAGGATTGGGTACGATGGTACTTAACCCTGCCTAGTCAAACTCCGATAGAACCCATACTAATCTAGCTGTAGGGCAGTCCTTTAACTATACTTGGCAAACCGAAGATACACTTCGGGATCTAGCTATCGTCGTACGTCTGATCCTCTCCTTTTCATGAATTATCCACTGACTAAACCCTTCTTAGCTTTTCGTAAACTCACTGTTGACAACCCCCACTATCTTCATTCAGCTCCCTATCGTCATCAACATCGCTTCGCACGTTGCCATGTCAATCGTCTGCTTCGTCTTCTCCGCATACGTCTTTGCTAGAGGATGGCCAGACGATTATTCCTGTCAACGATGGGAGTCTGATCCTGATTACCCATACAGAAATAGGCCGTTGCCCTCAACATGGCAGTGTCGAAACGCGTTGGATAAGCTTCGAATCCACGTAGGTGTCGGGGCTGGACTCGGCATGCTCATTGGGTAAGCTTCTTCTCGCTTTTCAAGGTCAGTTGTATCTTATACTGATGTTTTTCCTGTAGGTTACTAATTCTCACGACCTTACTCCTTCGCCTCATCGCCGTTGCTAGGACCAAGTTCTGGGCGGGCAAGAATTATGGTTCCAACTTCAAGAAGATGAGCTGGAATCCTACAGGCTTCACCGTACAATTCACCCTCAGTGTCCTGCCTAACAAAAAGGAGACTGCCGCGGAGACTGTTGCCAATAAGGCCAACACCTCTTCAAGCAGTGAGGAGGCTCGCTTGATCGAGACCTAAGAGGAAACTTCCCTTAGCCAGATTTTTAAATGTCTTGTGGGACGAATTTGTCTTCTGTAGGAACGGATTTTACAGCTTCGATGCGCTTTGGTTTATGTGTCTTGTCTCTCCTCTCAGGTTGGCTGGCGGACGGCTTTGCAACTATTGCTCTCACTTCTTCGTTTATGACGGCATGAGTATATTAGAGACTCACTGTCATTTCAAACTCCATTTCTACTGCTAAATAATTCCACCGCCGTGATAATGTTTGCATGGACGCGGTTGAGCCACAACCTATTCCGTTCCGAATTCCAAGTATCCAATATTAAGGTCTTGAATACTTCGCAATCCATCTTCTCCAAGGTAATAGTACGGCCGTTGCCCAACTGAATAGTACCAGCACAGTTATGGGGATTGTTACAGCCCAATAGTATTTAAATCCAGCTTTCGCTGTTGGGGCTCCGCTGTCCCAATCAAATACCGGCATGGCAAATATTGCCTGTTTGACATCAGTATACAAAGATATAGAATGAGGAGTGAACCCACGGCAATGAATGTTCCAGGCAGAAAGAACATTCCCAAGACGGCAATAGTTTTCATTGAACTGCTATCGCGTTTTGTCTCGATGGCGATGGTCTTCATCACAGCACTGTCTTCTTTACTTGCCCTAGCCATCAAAGCCGAATTTTGCGCCAGCTCGATATTGACCTTGGAATCCTTTTGGGCCATAAATTGATACACCTTGACACTGCAGTTAGCGAGACCCTTCCAGTTGAAGCAGTACTTGTACCACTTGTATAAGTCCCTTCGTCCTTTTCTCCTCGTAGTCTATGACTTGAAGTAGTGTTCGACAAGAACTCCTCAAAAAGGTAAGCTTATCATTAATTGTATCGTAAACATTGGCATCGTATTTTTCTGAGGGGCTCAGACTTTCCAGCGAAATTATCAGCATATTTAGAACGCAAGCATCGACTCCCAGCCTCTTGCTAATGTAGTTGAGGCTTCTCGTTGTTGCGACAAAGTTGAGGTCAAGAGGGTTTCCGATAGGCCTGTCACTATACTCGTGCTGCCCCATCTCCTCTTCCATGTCGTTGAGCTTGAGATCTGAGGTCTCGATTCTGTTTTGATATAACTCAATCTCCAGTTCTACCGCTAACATCGGGAGCATCTCAAGACAATCGCAGTGTGCAAGCTGCTCCTGAAGCCGCTGAAATAGCGGCAAGCTTTCGAGGTCGGCATTTTTCGATATGACCAAGCAATAAGTAAGGTCAGTCTCGTTGTCTGTAGTCAAAGCCAGCTGGTAAAAATTTGACCGATAAAATGCATTTTTGATGATAAGTCCTAGGTACAAATTTCGTTTTAGTTATGCGTGAAGGTTTATTTACTGGCGAAGACTTGCCTACCTTGCACCGGATATTCTCGCACACGATTGTGGTAGCTAACAATACGATGATGAGATGCTGTGAGAATGCGAAGGTATTCATTCGGTAGCCCGAAATGCCTTTTTATCCTAGCGAATGAGTCTTTTGAAAACGGCAATTTTGCACATCGTGTATTGCCATTTAATCTACATTGGCCGAATCTAGAATGCTCCATTAGCTGGCCGAAGGTTTGGACTACCGTCAGCTGGTTCAAACGTACAATATTCGCAAGCCTCTTGCTGGGTGCTCTTGGACCTTGGCTGCATGCGGCTACAGAAAGGTCATTGATTAGGAATTGATATTTGGACTTGGGACTTACACATACCACACTGAACCATTCTTCCAATGAAGCGTTATTCAGACTCCCATTTGTCTGCACCGGCTTTGGATCATCAGGGGTCTTCAGAATATCAAAGTACTGACACACACTCGCATCGGCAAACTCCACGTCATGTTCGGAAGTATGCCAGTTCTTATAGTCACCACTCGGCATATTTGTATTGCTATTTCGACGATCTTGAATAACGATGCTGGCGATGAACAACTGATGCGACGTGTCGTGAGATTTCAAGGTCTTGAATCCGTCAGCCTCGCTAGCAGGGTTCTGAATTCATTGGTGGGGGGTTGGTGGGGGCTGGCACGTGTAAACCTATAATAATTACCGAGTGAGTTCTTTAGTACTATTAATTTACTACTCTCCACTTCGAAGTCACTTTAGTGTCTTTCAGCCAAGTGGAACATTTATATATCTTATAATCAAGATAACATGGCAATATTACATCAAACTCCCAATCCGTTCTAAACCGCAAAGCACAACCTCTAAGCTTCTCGATGTCTCATCCCACGTTTCCAGGGCGCAAATATGCGTTACACGAAGAAATTGCATCACAAACCACGTTCTGTCTCGCAATCTATCCGCAAATCGTAGCCCAATCGCAACACACCACACCAGCGCTCCTGGGAAAGACACCCCACTAGTCTGATGGCGCAGTGTACCTAGCATACTGCGCAACTGTGAAGCCAGTAGGCTCAAGTAGATTGAGTGATCTTCGTCGCGGCTTGCTAACAGGCACGAAGTAAGTATAAAGGTGCTTAGGCGTATGGGCACTATCAGTCCGTCATCGTTGTCGCCGGGTGGGACGTCAAATATGGGCGTGTAAGGTTGAGAGATGGAGGAATCTGGGGCTACGGCATAGAAGAGAAGTCTCTCTTGTTGCGAGACAATATATTGATAAGTCGTTGTGCTTGGGGCATACCGCTGGCTACTGGCGGCGATGGAGATGACGCGGTAAAGATCGCCTAACAAGGCGTAGATGGTCTGGTGATCCTTAGCCAGAGTCGGTTGACCGAAGGTGAAAAGAGAGAAATCAATTGGAAGTTCGAATTGACTATTGTAATACGACGTTGGTGGTCTGAATTTCCCAATGTTTTTGGTATCTCTGGAGACGTGATTGTAAGGAATGTCTCCTGCTCGGCGCAGGGTATCGGCGTAGGATAAGAAGTAGTGACATCGACCCAGGAAATCCCAGACATCATCTTTTGAGTCTGTGAAGTGGGTCCTGAAACTCTGGTAGAAGTCATTAAGCTTATCAATGTTCTCATCGTTGCCGAGAAGGAGCTAGCAGTTTTCAAGTCAGATAAGTAACATAGTAAGAGAATGATAAGAGTGACGCCTGCAAACTCTTACACCTAAACAAACCAAAGGGTTTGAAGAAAAGAATGAGACTCGCTTTACGATGTAGCTATACGCACCTCGAATGCTAGCAGTGACTGGATGGCAGCAACTGTGACCTGATTGTTGCTTGGTCCAGTGTCATTTTTCAATGCATCATTGAGCAAATGAATAGCGATGAATCGTTGCTTAGTCGTCCACAGGCTTAGATGGCCTGTTTCTAGAATGTCGTCCCAGCCTGATGCATTCAAGATCTTCGCACTCGTGAAGTGCGGGGTACTCATTGCCCAGCGTACTTCGTCGCCAAGAAGAGAGTGACAGGACACATGGCCACGAAGGTGGACATCGAAGACTTAGAAGAAGAGCATCAAATTAGCAAACACTCAAAGTTTTGAAACCAACAAGCTCGCCAAAAGATTGGTAAACAATTGCGTCACGACAGGGTGCGTTCTGTTCAGTCGAGACTAGAGGCCGGTCCATGGATATCTGGCAGCTATCCAGTTGTATTCAACCGGAAGTCTCAAGCAAAATGAGACAATCTTCTTGATAAAATCCACAGTGATAAAAATATTTGAACCACAGAAATATCCAAATGAAACCTCTACGAATTGAGCATTGTTCAGTTACAAGCCTAGCCAGGGTCCTTTCCATAATCCGCGTGACGTTGAAAAGTGTTCCGCGAGGAAAGACTGATAGCAAAGCATGAGAAAAAGAGATCGAAAAGCAGCTTAGAAGAGAGATAAGGGCAAGCGAAGGCGGTTTATGAAGGATGAATGATCATAATGAATGGACTTACTCACACTTGTGCATCCGTCGAGCTGTTTCCGACGCGAAGAAGGCGGGATCTAAAAGCGGATTGCTTGTGACGGGTACCGAAACTCGCAGCTCAGTGCTAATTGGAGTATGATTAGAGAGTCGGGCTTCTGTTTCTGCTTTCCGGCGGAAATACTGAGATGTAACATGTGCTCGCACCCGGCTGATTCGTTCTCTCCTGCCGTTTTGCGGAGGGCCGGTGACCACGATGAATGCATTATCCGTTATAGGCTCAGCCATATTTGCAGGCCGCATTTAGCTAAACTTCGTAGGATTCAATCTACTCATATGTCCCACGGAACGCACCCAGAATGTGTGAGGTGGCTTGCAGTTCGAGACCGAGGGGTGGCTCGCGGTGGACCAAAACAGCGGGCAGCAAAATTGTGACTTGGGACAGTTTTAAAAATCCCACAGCATGTGAGACAGTGAAAGGGTGGCTTCTTGGAGTTGTTTGATATCAATAAATTGCTCTGCTATATCGAGCAGAAATCACAGGAAAAAGAGTCTTGGGCGCTGCATTTTCATAATCCACCGCGAGGGTGGGTCAGTGTGTCAGGGGTCAGACAGGGGCACATTTTAGTGCAAATGCCTATTTCGGCTTAGCGGTGTCAGAGATATCCAACAACAAGGGTCATCCTTTGCTCCACAACTACATTTTCACGGAGGTAGTGTAAGTTCGAGATGAAAGAGCCGTAAGTGGGTAGTATGAAATGTCCGCAGTTGGGTAGATTCCGAGTGGGATTTTAGCATTTTTAGCAGTGAAAAGTATAAGATGGACTTGGTTCCTGGAGCACTGTAGGCCAGCAGAACTCGACATTTCATTCACTTATACAAGCACAAACCCTCTAGCAATATTATTTTCAGTTAAGATATGGCATCTTTGATTGATACTGATGGAGTATGGCTTGTGACGGGCTGCTCCTCCGGAGGACTAGGTTCATCCATCGCCAAGCACGTTCACAACGCTGGCCACAACATCGTCGCTACAGCCCGTAATGCGGACTCCCTACAATACCTTCCCGACGGTCCCAAGATCCTCAAACTTGAGCTTGATGTCACCTCCCAAGACAGCATCGCCGCCGCTATCAAGGCTACCGTGAAGCGCTTCGGCCGCCTCGATGTCCTTATCAACAATGCCGGTTATGGCGCCATGTAAGATATGTAGTCTTTCCCATATCCATCTTCCCTTTACAGGCACGATTTGAGCCTCTCCCTGTGCCAAAAATGAATATTTCACAGTCAGAAAAATATTGTGGGGCTTTATAATTTGTTATTTTGAAAATTTGAAAAAGGTTTGCTGATTCCAATGGAGGGCCGAGCTTGAGGGGTTTCCAGAAGACGACGCCCGTAAACAGATGGAAACTCTGTTCTGGGGCCCCATGCGCTTGACACGAGAAAGCATCCGTGTGTTTCGAGAAGTCAATCCTGCAGGGCAGGGCGGCACAATCCTACAGGTGAGCTCCATTGGTGGATATCTGGGGTTCCCAGGGAACTCATTCTATCACGCTGGGTAAGTTGAGCAAGATCATTCTGACCTCTTTTAAACTTCTTGCAAGGATTCTGGCAGACAATCGTCACTGTAGAAGTCGCCTGTGCTAATGTAGTGGCTTCTAGCAAATTCGCCTTAGAAGGCTTAACCAAAGGCGTCGCAAAAGAGCTCAACCCCGACTGGAACATCAAGCTCATGATCGTCTCCCCCGGCGGGGTCAAGACCAACTTCCAAAGCAACTTCAAACGCTTTCCTCGTCATCCAGCATACGACAACGATGAAGCTCCCCTGACAATTCTCGACAAGTGGATTTGCGACCCCGCTTCTTCCTCTATGTGGGCGGATGCGGATAAATGCGCTGCGGTTTTGTTTGATGCTGTCGTGGGCCAGAAGGAGAGGCCGCTGCCGATGAGACTCAATCTTGGGGCTGAAGTGCCGGCTTTGATGCGCGCGGATACCAATGTTCATCTGAAGGAAATTGAAGATTGGGAGAAGGAAACTGTCATGGTGGCGCGAACTGCGGATGGGGTCTGATTATTCCTCCTTCGGAAGGAGATTCGGCATATGGGAAAAGAACTATGAGACGAAAACGCTTCTACAATGTAGACATTCTGGCGGAAAATGTATTTAAGGCTGAAGCCGGTACCCTGAAACTTTTATATGTACACCTTAAAACACAACCGAAGTATCATTCTGAATTCAATTACATTCTCATACCATGCGTTCCAGACGTCTTAGCAGACCATCTGGTTCTGAGACCCCATGACTAGCGATTGAGTCGGCGCGTTTCTGGGTATCGGCGACAGAGTAGATGCGGAGTTCGTCGGCGTTGCCAGAGGGGCGGAAGTGGGCGACATCACCATTTGAAAAGAGAATCCGAACCCCGTCTGTGTAGATGATTTGGGTAATCGCGTCAAAGCCAAATTCTGGGGAGAATACGGTCTGAAGTTGTTGGCGAATTTGATCAAGTGGTTCGGTATGAGACTCCTTCAGTTCGAGCGCTTCAAGACCAGCATCTCGAACAGTAATTTTGTCTGCATCATAGAATACGTTCTGGATGGCAGATTCAGGTGGCGAGAATCGCTGGACGATCTTCAAGCTCGTTGCGCGAGGGAACTTTCGCAGCAATGCAGCGCGGCTAAAACGTTGTGGCAGTGTAGCGAAGAGCTTTGGCAGTGAAAGCTTGCGATTGTGCGACGCGAATAGAGCGCAGGCTAAGGGAAGGAACGCATCACGCGTGGGGAGAGCGGTTATCACGTTGTCGTTACGTTCGAAGTCGGAGCCGGTGAGAAACCCGCCATTGGCTTCCCATCCGCAGACATGACGACGACCTTTTGCGATGGCATTTTCCATACCCGCGATCACGTAGGGACTGCCAATTTTGGTCTTGGGTTCAGTCACAGAACCAAGCGATCCGCGATCTATAGCATCATTTGTGCTGATTGGGACGACGGCAGCGTCGATATTGAGGAACTCAGCAACGACCATACCCAGAAGGTCACCACCGAAAAAACAAAGCTTTCCGTCCTCGGGTGCAAGGATCAGCGGTCGGTCACTGTCACCATCTGTGGAAATGACAGCGTTAAACTTCTGTCCAGTCTTGTCGTAAAGATTCTGAACAGTGTCTAGCTGGGCCTGGTCAATGGCTTCGGTGTCTATTGGGACGAAGGTGTCACTGCGGCCGGCGGGAGTGACCTCGGCGCCAAGCGCTTCAAAAATCTCTACCAGGAGATCACGGCCAACGGCGGAGTGCTGGTATGCAAGAAGCTTCATTCCTTTGAGCGTCTCGCCCTTGAAGAAATCCACAAAGCGTTGGATGTAAGCTGCTCTGCCTTCGGGTATAGCAGGGAGCAGGGGTGATTGCGGGTTGCGGAAGACTCCCTGCTCGTTGAAGAGAGACTCGGCGTAGGGCTGTGAGAGCAGCTCTTCTCGAGTAACTGCAACTTGGTCGTTAATGGGCTGCTCGTTCTTCTTCATGAGCCTAAATATATAAGTAAGTGGTCATTCGATCAAAGACGCTCAGTTAGAAGCTGGAAATATCCCTTTCATAATTGGGAATCAAGCTGCGGTACAGCGTATAGATAATAAATCGGAATACGAAACAAGTAAAACCTACTCGCCCTTAGAGGTATTGAGTTTATAGCCATTGCGGTCAAAAGGGATGTGACTTCCCGTGACCATAATGCTACCCTTCCCATGCTTCAAAGCCCAATACGTAAGAGCAGGCGTAGGTATGGCACCTAGATTGATAGCCTTCATGCCCGTATCCTTCAACGCCTGCTCAACCGCTTGACTGAGTCCACCGCGGCCATTTTCAACAAGTTCGGTAGAGCTAGGGCGGAGGTCGTGCGCGTAGTAAAAGTCATCGCCAGCTTGGATGCCACCTTTGGATTTTGGGAGTGATTGGAGGTAACGGATCTCAGCTACGACGTTGGTGTAAATTTCGAGCTGCGTCAGATGAATTACTTCGCCTCGGCGACCACTGGTGCCGAATTTCAGGGATTGTGGTTTGTAGGCCAGGTGGAGGCGGAGGGCGTCCGTAGGGGCGGGCATTTGGTGCTTTTTCCCCTCGTCTGATTTATGTACCGGCTAGAGTTTGAGGGAGATCTACGAAACATCCAAGTTTGAATTCTAGAATGCCCCACGTGAAAGAACAACTGGAAAAGTAAACAGGCAAAGTGTGTAGCTCCAGAACTGGCGGTGTACCTGCCACATCGCCCAAGGCTTGCCGTATTACTAAGCATATCACGTGAACAGAAACTGACAGCCGCTCCTTCCTCTGCCTTTTGCAGATCTTGGGCTTTTTTATCTGAATCCTTTCTATTCATGTCTATAGCAAGACATTACTAGAAAGACAGAGAAAGTTTCAAGAACATGAAAAAGACATTTGATTCTGCCACATATGAAAGAACTCAAAGTCATTGGCCAAAGAACCAACCTTATGAAACTCATCCTGTTTAAGCTTTTTTTCCAGATTCTAAGGCAGATTTTGGTAGCTATTGTCAATCGATGAGTTTCTATCGAGTGACCGCAAGCTTGTCTCCCACTTTTCGACGCATCCGGGTATCCACTCAAGATTCCTTCAGACGTTCCCGTATCATGAAATCTATATCCAGTTCATGGTTGTACTTTGTCTTCGTTGCACAATTTTGATATTTTTCCAAATAAAAATTCTTTCAGCCCACTTTATACCAAATTTTGACCACAGGCATCAAGCAAAAGCAGCTCATGAGAGCCCCTTTGCGGATAGTTGAAACCATTGCATGAGATATAAAGAAAATGATTAAACAACCAACGTGGGTTTAGAATGATACCATCGTTTTAGTTTCTGCGAAACATGCTGATCGCGAAATTTGAAAATGCCTTTCTCTTTCGTAGCAAGTTCTGAGACAGCAGTTGGATGAATGTAACCGCTCCCTGATAGCAGCGTTCTGAGATTCTGTCAACTCGATCTAACTTTGCTGTCTTTTTAAGAGGGGTGGAAGCTAGATCTTGGCTAGTTGCCCCATTACCTTTTCCAAACAGGAAAGCACAACCATCAGAATGAAAGCGTCCTAATAAATCACTAGCTACAGGGTATCACTAAGTGGGTCGAAAGAGTGGAGATTGTAAGTTCTTTAAAACTGATTTGAGTTTTCCCAGCCTTCGAAATTATGTATTCCCCCTTCTCGTTTGGGAATGACTTGCTATCTTGACATACGTCTTAAAACCTCAACGAGTTGAGAATTAGCTTTTAAACCCCAAAACTGACTTCCCAATGTGCAATATTATGCCTCCAGCTGGAGGGTCTTCGTCTTTGCGCGTCGGATTCTGCCTCCCTGTCGCCGCTTACTATTTATTCCTTATTTTGATTTCCGGGAAAAAAGGAGGCAATTGTAGAACCATCCGTATCGATGCCTTCAAACCGGAAATTGCTGTCAGACTTTGACGTGCTGTGAGTCGTAAGTATCTCCTTCTGTGCCAGTTTTCTTAACTGCCGAGAACTTAGTTCAGACATCAGAAAAGTGATGGCCAAACTTAGGTGGTTCAAAACCAACGGCTGGGGACATCTCCAAATCCATGGCTGCTGGAACCGGAAGTGATTGTTCCTCTTTGTTAACTTGTTACAGCAGTGGGTGGAATAAATGCAGTTTAAAAACTTTCACCCATTCCTAGGGATCCGGCGTTGAAATCAAATGCGCGTGGCACTTTCCCCGAAAACGAGCCCTTCTACTTAAGTGACGAAGAAGTGCAAGACCAGCGTAGCTTGCCCAAGGATGACGCATATGTATTTAACGGGGTCTTGAAGTCTTTTACCACGGTATCGCATTCGGAGAACAGAGGGCGTTCGAACATCGAGGATTCGCGGGCCCGAAGCTTCTTAGCAAATCACTTGAACACTCAATGCCGCATTGTTCTTTCGTTTACTTGTGCTACACTCAAACCTCCACAAATGATGAGGAATTTATATGGCATTGCTATTTGACGAAATATCTACTGTCAATCTTTTTCTTGCTGTTATTCCCAACGCTCTCCTGTCGGTCTGGACATATGCAAACTTCAGCGATAACTTTACAACCAAAGGTATCCAGGAGAATGAGTGGCAAAGATCAAAAACCTCCAACAAAGAGGATCAGAAAAGTTCGTTCGCCTGGTTGGTGCAAATTGCATTGGACACTTGTCTTTGTAGCATTCTATCTGGTTCTTCCTCGAAATATATATTTATTGCCAGAGGGCGAATAAACTTGAAGTCTGCTCACGTTCGAAAATACTCCGAATTTTGATTGTGCACAAATAGCCATCCCTTCAAAAAATTGAAACGGTACTCATAGAAACACTCTGGTCTGATTATTTCATAGTTTCCTTGCCAGCCGGACTTGCACTTGTCGAGAATCAGATGCTGGAGAACGAACCTAGATATCTTGTGAATGTCTTACTGCAAAGCAAAAAACTGTCTCTAGTCGCATGAAAGCTTTGCTGTCAACTGCGACCTTGCTGTCATTCTTCAACCCCCTCACAATGACCAGGCTCTCTCGGCCACTCTTCACGATTGCAGCATCAAGTGGTCTGATTATCTAGAGCGTCAAACCAGATATCAGGGAGCATTTTATTTCAACCATGATTGCGTCGAACTTGTGAGTTATTATTAATTAATGGTAATAGGTATTGAAGCGCTTGACAGATATAGGCATCCCGTGAGTTGAAAGCGCGTCGTGTGACTACAACTCAACCCAGTTCCCGTAATACTCTACGTCTTCTGAAGTTAAGGGTATAAATGTACTTCGCTGCAGATTTTGAGGCAGTAAGGTCCCCAGAGCCGGGTTCGCAATTGCGGGATACGAGCGCGTTAGTGGGCAACTCGGACAGAGACCGAGATGATTCGGTAGTGAACCTCTGGACGGGGCGAATCACCTATCTGCTGCTTTGGGACGAATCACCAGAAGGATATTTCGTAAGTCTGCTGTCAAGATCTACCTTGCTTTCAGCTTCTCCCTGTCCACGTTTCTTGGGGCCCGGCCAACGCAGTCCCCCGCAAAAGATACCTGACGGAATTTCTCGAGATGAAGATGCAAGAAAGCAGGAAGATAGCCAGTGAAGCCATTGAGCAAGTTATTGCCTATCTTTTCGTACTGATACTTTTACAGCAACCGGGGGATTGAGGTGTTAAATATCTTCGGCGAGTGTTGTAGTTTGCAAAAAGTTATCACCGCTTGCTCCATGCTGAAGTCGAATTCTGGAAACGCAACGCAGATGGGACACATATCGTGATTGATAGAATAGATGGGAGACTCTGCTCTGCAGAACAAAACCACCAGGCGTATTTCATACCCCGCAATCCAGCTACCCATTAATGCCAACTTCACTGAAAGACTGCGTGTCCAATTCCGGGCAGTATAAATACCCACACAAAAACACCTAGATCTACACATTCCAATAGAAAATGCAGACTTCTGATCCATGGGGGCAAAATCCCAGGCGCGCTGTTTCTGGCAGCAAAGTCCAATGGCCCATCGCCCGGGGCTCCAGCTCGAGATTACAAATACATTGAACTTCGAGAACGGGAAGGTCTGCTGTCAAGGAGTTGCTTGCTGTCAATCCCACCAGGCCCTCCTTCAAATGAATCGCAGAATTGCGACTCCAACCCTCTCCCTGCTGAACGACGGTCAAAGCAAGGAACGTGAACTTGATGCTAGTTTTTGCAAACGGAGGGTAGGACGGCAAAACGAACCATGAGCGGGATTGTGCCTTGTTTTGACGACTTTAGGTTTACAAGAAAATGAATGCTGGTATTTATTGGGCTTCGTGGCATCGTGGAGAGCTTTTGGGGATAGAGTTGCGGGGCTAGTCAATGAAATTTGAGAAGGCACGATCATGAAGGGGTACCGCGCTGGGGAAACTTGGGGATTTAGTATATAATTTGTAGCCTGGGCCAAGCATTTTTCGGGTAAGAAGAGGATCATGAAGATAGTAACGAGTTATGGGTGGCGGTGGCTCGCTTCTGCAAATCGGGGGAAACGTCTTTATTCACAAACAGAGTGCCTCAACGCATGACTTACGCGACAGAGGGGAATGCTAATCGGGACTCTTGAATCACCGTGACTGCTGTCAAGGAATGGGTTGCTGTCAACCCAAGGACCGGCGTTTTGGAAGCGAATCATCCAGCCAAGTAGAATAAGCGAAATTTTCTCGTCCTGGTAACGGTGTTCCGGTGCTGTCTTTGGTTGGAACTTCGAGCAGCATCCCCGCCAGTGTTCGTATTCATTGCGGACGGTGGTGATTGGAGCTGAGTACTTTCGGCCAACCGCTTCGGCACTGTGATATATACACGTAGTCAAAGGTCTCAGTGCTTTGCTGCTTCTACGCTAAAGTATTGTTCGCAATGTCATATCTTCCAGATGATTGCTCCTTTGAAGGAAGGGGAAGTGAAATGAGATGCCGGGTTCACGGAAATTGCGGGGTGTTTGGGATTGGATGAACAAGATGAAATTGTCGCTGCCGCTGGATCTTACATTATGGTCCCCCCCAGAATCTTCAACAAAGTTTGGATCATTCTGCAGCCATGACGAAATGCCCATGATATCCGGAGATACAAGAAGAACAGATTTCAAAAGCCGGTTCGTTGCGGGAGCTAGAATAGCTCCCGTAGTCCGCAAGACGACGGCGCATAAGACGACGAATAGAAATGAAGCAAATGGGGCTCAAAAAAGCAAGAAAAAAGTATCTGAATGCAGATTCAGGAAGGAAAAGCTGTATAGAAAAGAGAAATGTGGAAAGGTGGCAGCGGGGTAAAACACAAAATTCCCATACAGATATTGTCAGATTAGATCAAGTTTACATCCTCAGTGCCCACACTGCCCAGAAGGAACCGTCTCGATAAAATCGGAGGTTTCGGAACTGGGCAGCTGCTATGCATTTAGTGGTCTCGGATAAGCTCTTTTGTATCATCATTCAAAATCTGGGAATTTTGCTGAAAGAAACAAAGTGAGGAGGAATGAGATGTAGGGCGACGCGTAGAAAGCGCAACTAGAAACACAAACTGTTTGCTGCTTTGTAGGGATTTGGAGATAATAGGTGAATGCAAGAAGATGCTGAGGTAGAGGAAAATGGGGAATAGGCAACCGCAAGGCTGTGGCTGAAGGAGTCGAATCGCGAGTATCGCGAGGCTGACGCGTGGAGTTGAGGACAGATCTGCCCTTCTCTTCGACAAGCCGTAAAGCATCAAGACATACAATAACCATCAGCTTGATGTTACGCACGTGGAAACAATCACAACTCCAAAGAAAGTATTCAAGGTCGTCGCGCCCACGCGTGTCAAGCCATGGTCCTCGATGTCGTCAAGATCACCCTTGGAAATTTTATGCAGGGACTAGGCTGAATGGGTGCTCCCACGGACACATCCCTGCATTGGGCTCTCCGGTACAAATAAGGGCTGCCTCCGCGCCCTGAAATCTGAAATTTCTGCACGGTGAGACTTGACCCGCCAAAGCATTTCCGCCAATCAGAGTGGAGTGAGCTTGTTACTCAGCATTTCTGTCACGTTACTTGTCGGACCCGGAAGATCTGCAATCCCGATTCACCAATCAGCTGCGTGCCGCATCGAGGGGTTGTTTACTCAACTCAAGATACTTCGTACTCGCGATTTGAAAGAGAGGGAAAGAGCCATCGACTTTTGAAGATACATTATATATTCCCCCTCGTCCGCCCTCCCTTTTTGGGCTGGGCACACGCATAGACCAGAGTCAGCTGCACGCTCGAAACCCGGATTCCACTCCCTCGATTACTGTAATATATATTGCAGAGTTCCACCGTATTGCAGCATCGCATCACTCCTGCATTAGCCTCGCATACCCACCGCTGCGTCGCTCCCCCACCGCCTCAATTCACCATGGACAGTACATATGCACCACAATCCCCC